>LOEQ01002013.1:80053-99651 GCA_001685075.1 Bramus lutescens | reverse complement strand
GAGAGAGACAGAGAGAGACAGAGAGAGACAGAGAGACAGAGAGAGACAGAGACATATGCAAAACACACACATACTGGGAGGCAGATTTTCAACAAAAATAAGATTATGAATGCTAGAGATATGTGGATAGTCTTCCTTAAAAACCTGCAATACAAATTTTTTTGAGGCAAAACTAATGTGTATATGGAATACTAAGCACATAGAAAAGTTAACTGATACCAGTTAGACTTTGGCATACCATAGTAAAGGGAATTCCAGAAAGCCAAAGAGAAGAAAGGGTAAACGTAGTGATGACCCAACTGCCAAGCCAATAGAAATTGGAAATCCACAAATAAAACAATGACATGAGGACCTGCGAGCTGGACCAGTGTGAAATCATTCACCAGCACTCAGAAGGTAAGATAAGGGAGCTGCAGAGCACCGTGGCTGGTAAGATGAGCCTTACAGGTGAGCTCTGGACCTAAGTTAGAGAGAACAATCAAAGAAGACACCTGGCGGGAACCTTGGATCCTGGCACATGCATCTGCATGCACACCTACACATGCACCCATTTTTTATTGCTTTTATTGAGCTATACTTTTCTCCATTTCCCTAATTTACACTCCTAATTTACTCAGGAGAGCTTGTCTTTTTCTCCTTCGTATATAGATCCATGTATGTCTCTCGTAGGGTCCTCACATGCACATATTTTTAAAAAGATAGAAAAATAGAGCCCACTGAGAAAAACTCCCAAACCTAAGCATGTATAGTAGGTGAAATACTGTTACCGCTGGAACTACCCTCTGGTTATTTCACATAACGAAAGCTAGACAAGAGCTTAAAGACGTTTTGAAAAGAGAAGAAAATATATTTACAAGGGGGGGGGTCTTAAAAGGGGAAGTCAGACATCAACTTTTATAACCTCTTCCTCTCCCGCTAATCCACCCCTCCCTGTGGGGAAGTTATCCAAGGTGATCAGAAGGGGCCAATGAACTCCTGGGAGAGGGAGTGACAGGTTATTGTAAGCTGTGCAACATGGTACTGGCATCTGAACTCCAGTCCTCTCTAAGAGCAGCAAGCACTCTCAATTTCTGAGCCATCTCTCCAGCCCCAAACCTCTTTAAAAAAAAGTTCACAGCCAGGAAGTGGTGGTGCACGCCTTTAATCTCAGCACTCAGGAGGCAGAGGCAGGTGGATCTCTGTGAGTTCGAGGCCAGCCTGGTCTACAGAGCAAGTTCTAGGACAGCCCAAGTCTGTATATAAAGAAACCCTGTCTCAAAGATAAAGAGAGTTTACAAAAGAATGAAAGCCTCAAAGTTCTGACAGAAAATTAATCAAAAACTTTAGATATAACCCAGCAGGTATAAAATACTTCCAGGAATTCAAGAGAACAGAATTTATTACCACTGACCATTTCTGGAAGAATTATTCAAACACTAGATTTAAAGTAAATAAAGTAGAAATTTTTGCCATACCCATCTTAGGTGGTTGGGTTTTTTGTTGTTGTTTTTGGTTGCTATTTTGTTTTGGTTTGGGGTGTGTGTGTGTATGTGTGTGTGTGTGTGTGTGTGTGTTTTCAAGACAAAGTTTCTTTGTGTGGCCTTAGCTGTCCCAGAACTTTATAAACCAAGCTGACCTTGAACTCACAGAGATTCACCTACCTCTGCCTCCCAGGTGCTAGGATTAAAGGTATGCGTGCATTACCCAGCTAGATGCTAATTTTTTATTCATGATCTATCTAAGAATTCTGCAAAGGAGAAAGAAAGGGATAGGAGAGGAAAAGAGAAAAATGAAAAGTCTGGTCTAAGTAGGGTTGTTGCTCCTATCTGAAGTTTGGGCCTGAATGGAGGGAGAGAAAGAAGCTGAATAAAAACATATTCGCATATAATTTCAAAGTCTTCGCTATTTTTTTTAATGTCCCAAGAGGCTATAAGGGGACAGTAGAAGATAATGACACCCCCATTTGCCTCTACCACACTCAACAGGTCTGGAAAGGAAGGAGGGAGGGAAGGAGGGAAAGAAAAACATCATGCACAAGGGCTAGGAATTCTGCTACAAACTAATACAATAAAGCACAAAACTTTATTATCCCAACTCAGAGGAAGGGATGGGGTCATAGATAAAAAGTCAATTATTGATGTCTGGTTTTATAAAAGCATTTTTTGTTTTGAAATAGGATCTCACTCTGTGGCCCTGCCTAGCCCAGAATCCTACCAACCATCCTGCTCCAGACCCCAAGTACTGGGATTATAGGCATGTGTCACCATACCCAGCTATATTCATTTTTAAACATAATATCATAAGCCACATAGTGACATTCTCTGTGACCAAGTTATACCTTTTTTAGCATATACTAATTTTATAAACTAATGGATTTCATAATGATATTTTTTTTAATTTTATTACTACTACTACTACTACTACTATCTGTGTGTTCAGTATTTGCCTGCATGCAAGTCTGTGCACTATGTGTATGCCTGGTGCCCGAGAAAGCCAGAAGAGGCCATGGATCCTCTGGAACTAGAATTAGGAACAGTTAAGAGCTGTTATGTGGGCACTGGGAATCAAACCCAGGTCCTCTGGCAAAGCCAATCAGTTCTCTTAATTTCGGAGCCATCTCTCCAGGGCCAATTATGACATTTTCATGCAGACACTTTAGCCCCCCTTAATCCTTTCTTATCCTCCCTTGAGCCCTGCTGGCCCCCTCCCTCTTCCCAACACAGTGCTTCTTTCTACTCCATGACTCTTTTTAATCTTGGTTCTACACATTGAGAGAAAACATGCATATGTTTGTCTGAGTCCAGATTATTTAATATGAAGATTCCCCAAGTTCCACCTATTTTTCTGCAAATAATGTCTGATAATCTTTGTGTTTATTGTCCCCAACCTGTACACATACATAAAACAAAAGAAGCCCATTGGGCATCATTCTTGCAAAGGTCAGGCCTCAGTGCAGAAAGTCCTCTGCTGGTTCTCAAATGACAGCTAAGATGTGAACAGCAATAGTCTGACAGCACAAGACACATGCAAGCCTTTGAAAGAACTTGGCTATGGTCCTCATTTCACAGTGTGCTGCCCTTGCTAAGAGGACATGGAGACTAGACAAGCATTCTCATGTTCTTTCTGGATCTGGTTTCCCAAGGCAGCCCCAGCTCCAATTGTTAGACTAAACCAGTTGTAAAGTACTTGACTGCAGGCAGCCTCAGACATCTTCCCTTCTAGTCCACGCTCACAAACAAAAAGATAATTGACTTCCTCTCTACTAGTATCGGCCATAGTTTTAACAGATGTTGCCATTAACTGAGGAAGGTATGCTACTGAATAAAACTAATGACAAACTACATGTCAGCAACAAAACAGTGCTCTTGTCAAGGATGCAACATACTGGATTTTATTTGTGTGTCTGGTTTTTTATGGGGGACACAATATAGTGCAGTTATACGAGCTGAAAATAACATGGAACCAGGACAAACCCACGAAAGACTGAAAAACAGAGGTAGCTCCTTCCAGCTTCCTAAAGGTACAAGCACACACACTAACTTCATAGGAACAACCCAGAAGGGCCTATCTCCATTAATTCATGAACTGCTCCCATTACAGGCGTTACTGAAAGTAACAATATAGCTTGTAAGACACTCAATTTCTTTTTTTAGCATTTTTATTTTTTTTATAATTTAAATTAAATCCCCCTCCCCATCCCCCCTCCCTTTCCCTCTCCAGTCCAGAGAGAAGTCAGGGTTCCCTGCCCTGTGGGAAGTCCAAGGTCCTCNCACCATGTGGTTGCTGGGACTTGAACTCAGGACCTTTGGAAGAGCAGGCAATGCTTTTAACCTCTGAGCCATCTCTCCGGGCCCCCATTCAATTTCTTTCTTCAGCAAACTTCTAACTATCCAAATGATATTTTAGCAACTATTATGTACACATTAATTTATTTGAGGAACAACAAAATATACAGATTTAAAGTACCTTGACTTACTCCCCTATCAATTGCTACCTCAGAAGCTGGGGCATGGAGGCACACGGCTATAATTCCATCAATAAGGAGGTTGGCTCTGGCAGAAATCAGAGTCAATGGTTGGCTCCATGGTAAAACTCTCTCAAAACAAAACCTATCTCAGTAAACCACTGTCTAACATTCTTAATAATACAAAAAGCTGGGAAAACTAATTCAAGCTAGCACTGAATGTATCCAACTTAACTTCATTTTAATAAAGTTGGGCCAAATAAAATACACAGCATATCTGTAGTTAGCTTTGTCCTAAGAACCCCTCTTCCATAGGGCTATACTGTGTTTCAGGCACAGACTGTATTCTCTGATATTAACTCCCAGTGCCACTCTACAACATAAAGATCTATTGCAGTCTACAGACCATTTAGCCAGACAGCATAGGACACTGATAAAATGTGCACTTAAAAGAATAAAAATCTTATTTAGAAGGGTGTGGCCATTTCAACAAAGCAAGTGCAGGCATTCAAGAGAATCCCTTCAGGTAGAAAAACAGGAAATAGGAAACCTAGACGACAACTCACAGAGCCTGCACTGCCCTCTAACCTGTAAGACACAGTGACTTAGGAAGCCTATAAGACCCAGCGACTTAGAAACCACTTCCACTTCATCTCCTGCTGTCTCATTCGAGGACGAGAATTTTTATCTATGACTTCTAGGAAAACAACTATGTGTGTGAGGGGCACAGTGAACACCTGCCCAGGAGTCAAAGTCCCAGCCCAATCCCTGCCCACTGCCCAAGGCAATGAGCAGCATCTGAGTCTCCATTTTTAAAATGAGATTATCAGCACACACCTCCCACGATTTGTCAGGACAGGATGAGATGATGCATGTAAAACCCATGGCATCTGGTCAGGCAAAAGATAGTCCAATAAATACACCCCAAATTCTTAAGACTCACAGCAACCATCAAAACCTCATTGGCAAGCACAGGGTTTCACAGTTTGCATCCAGAATTGAAATAGATTATATGAAGCATCTCATAGTTAGTTTTCTTTCCCATTTCACAACATTTCACGGCAGAATCTGAGGACCAACATGTTCAGCCTGATAAATTTTCCAACAAGCACTAAGAAGATCTTCAATCAATACGTAACAAACACAGAAATACATCCTTAAGACAAGATCTCAGGAACGCTGGACTTCAAAAGCAGCTCTGGATTCTGTATTTCTCTCAGCCTGTGTTTACTCACAATGACCCTCTGGAGCTCAGAAAGAGTCTATTCCCAGACTTCCCTCTGACCTTGAAATTCTACACACTCAGCTTGTTTGGTTCCACAAACCTACAGAGGCAATCAGGTCGACCTGTTCTTCCTCCTCCTTGTGTTCTACTACTTATAACAGGGAAATCTAGAGAGACAACGCTTCCATTAAAACATAACTAAGAAATGGTTCTAAATGGTGAAAAACAGGTTCCCATTATACTAAAAGGTTTTAACTTTCTAAGTAAATGTCTTTTTTCTGTTTGATCTTAGCCTATTAAGGGTTATATAAATATATGATATCAGATGCTATATGAAAACAACAGCATAAAAAAACCTACAAAACACAAAACAGTGGTTTTCGAGACTTAGAAGTTGTTACAGTGGAGGACAGTGACCCCTGTGAAATGGAAGACAATAATGAGCTCCATGATGCCCTAGCCTTGGCTTTTTCCAGAAGAAAATATTCATGGATAAATGGTTTGCAGTGCGAGCTTGAGGTCCAGAGTTCAGGTCCCCAGACCCATGTATAAGTGGAGCTACTATGACGCCTATAATCCCAGAGTGTGGGAAGCAGAGACAGGCTCCCAAGAGTAAGCTGACTAAACTATACCAGTTGAATTGACAAGTTCACGATTCAGTGAGACTCCCTGTCTCAGTACATAAAGAACAATTAAGAACACCACCTAATGCCACCCTCTAGACTCCACAGCATGCTAAGATACACACAGACAGGATAGAGGCGATGGTGCAGAGCTCACACAGGGCACCTGCTCTTTCAGCCAGACAGGAAATTTGAGTGACTCATGGGCTACTCAGTAGTACACAAAGGATCTTACCTCAGTACAAGCGAATAATCAATCCTGACTGAGCTCCTATTCTATGCAAAAGGACCAAACATTTCCAAATAACTTAACTACAACCCAGAACAGCACTCAAGAATATACATGAAAGGTACAAAAATATCTAGCAACCTACAAGAAAAAAAGTTACGTTGCTTTGAATGGATGACAAAATAAGGAAAATATGATTGAAGAATGAGGACAACAAGCAGTATATGAGTAACTGAGAACTAACACAAATGTTAGAATTGCAGCAATAACATTAGCACATTGTCATAACTGTGTGTTAAAAATATTCAAAAATTAAGTGCAGACTATTAAGTTATTCAAGATGGTGGAAGCAAACCCCATTTGAGACTCTGGTTCTTAAGCTAGCAGACAGAACTTTATTCTCAAAAGACATGAGTCGGTCCTTTCTTGACTCGTCAAAGTATCTGTTACCCTTTAAGACTAAGAATAGCAGTGCTAAGAAGTGCCCAGAGAACCCCATTTATAGACACCATCTCCCTGGTGCCATTATATTAACAGAAACTCAATTCACCCCTGATAATCAATCAAGATCATTCATTCTCATAAGCAAACTGGCTTCTATTGCTGCTGTTGTTCACTGCTGATCCGCTAGAGCAAGAACCCAAAACAGCCAAGGAACAGCCTCATCTTCCAACCCCCTGGAACACTATTCTCTCCACAGAAACATTCTCCCTTTAGGGCCCACAATGTTACAGATAGCAGAGGTCAGGGTTCACATAGCAGAAAGTGGAAGCTCTGCCAAGTAGATTTGATTACTCAGACTTTCTTCATGTGAAAAGTCTCAGACAGACAAGTTGAGGAAAGCAAAGGTTATTTGCACCCATAGCCTCAGAGGTTTCAGGCCAGTGTCACTTGAAGCCATGTTTCTGTGCCTACAATGAGGCAGTATATCACAACGGCAAGAGTAGTAGAGAAGCTGTGAACCCTCATGCTGACCAGGAAACAGAAAAATACAGAGGCAGAAAACAGAGCAGACAAGATACAGCCCTGAAATATGTCCCCAGTAATCTACTTCTTCAGGTAGACTCTACTTCCTAGTTTCCAGAGACTCCCAAAATAGTGCCATAGGGTAGGGACCAAGCCTTCAGTACAAGAGCCTTCAGTGAGGAAGGGGCATATACAAATCATAACATGGATCACTAAAATAGCAAGCAACTCTAATTTCTACCCCTTGACCCCCAAAGCCACAAATTATAATTACTGGACACAAGACAGGGGCAATGGTGTCTGATTCAAAGTGTACACCTGGAAAGCAAGAACACCCTTTCATGGTGCTGCCTCTCAAATGGCATGCTGCTAAGGAACAACTTTGTTGGTCTGAAGGAGTGCAAAGCAGAATGTCCTATAAGTGGATAAAGATTTCTGGATCCACAGACAATGATGCTGATAGAAGTATGCGAGGTAGGTAGAGAAGGAAAAGTCATATGCAGAATAGATGATTATTCCAGTAAAGATTTATCTTTCCTTCCCCATGATGGAAAAGGTCCAATATAATTAGCCACCAACAGATGGCTGGCTGCTTCCCTCAGAGAATGGTGTCACACTAGGGACTCAATGCTGGGACTCTACAGTTGGCAGAGTAGGCACTCAGCAGTAATATTAGCCAGGTCAGTCTTATTACAACACTAACAATAGTCCTTATTGTTGAATGCATGAATAGCTTTCATCACTGCCAGCACAGCCATTTATTCATTGGCCCATTGAGCAAGCCCTAAAATGGCCAGAGAAAGCAGACGACTGACATCTACAGATCCCTGCAGGGAGGCCCTTCCTCTCACCTTTCCTTTACATTCACTAGTCACCAATCTTCAGATCATGCTTGCTCCATCTCTGATCACACAGAGAAAACATTAGTAAATGTCCATTAACCGCTGTAGGTTTTGTTCTGTGCAATCTTCTCTCACTCCAGGAATAATAGGTAACCACTTATTCCAAGTTCTGCCGCCTGGAGGTATTTTCTTTCACACTGTCCTTCATTGTCAGTTCTGTGAGGAGCTTTCACTGCCTTGGTGCCTGCTTCTGAGTGTATCAGCAAATCATCCAGGCCATCTGTAAACAACTCAAGCTTCTGTTCTTCAGTCAACTGTCATTGCGGCATCTCAGAAAGCCAGGCAGCCACTGGCACTGAGGAGCCTGAGTGAACCCTTAGAGTGCTTACTTCCAGACCTGGCCAAGCCTGGTCTCCTTATAGACCTTTTCCCCTCTGATAAGAGACTGCTACTATTCACGGCCAAATGGGTCAGGAAACACCCAAGTCAGGAGAGGAAACAAAGGTGACTTGGCTCAAATAGATCAAGAATTGTCTTGTTGGGTCTCTCACGGGTAGCTGTCAGAGACAAACAACAGGAAAAGGAGAAGATAGGCAACTTTTTTAAAATCAAGCACAATCTTTGCCCAGTGTCCTCCAGCTTTCCAAACTCAGTGGGGACAAGTGTGTGTCCCTCCCACCTGTTCTTCTCTGACACGCAACTGCTACGGGAAACATGGCAGTGAGTTCTCATCCTTGCCTTCAGAAGCTGAGTGTCCACCTCCTCTTCAGGCTAGACAACATCCAGACGGTATGACAAGAAGAAATCACCAGAGACAGAAGTGGATGAAAATACAGCCCATGCGACTGGCACACCAAGAAAACAGGGCGACAGGTGAGCTCACTGACTCTACCACTGAGTAACCTCTAAAGAATTTTACAAAAGGAGGAAATGTGGGAAATAAAAGTGGGCAAATACTCCAGCCTTCCAAACAGAAATCAGGGTGACTTGCTCCCAGCCATCGGTCCTCAAGATACAATTTCAAAAATCAAGGTGACCTGTTCCCTGATATCAATCATTAAGATAAAATCATAAATCGAGTGACCTGTTCCCTGATATCAGGCCTTGAGGCACAATCAAAAGTTTAGGCAACCCTGCCATCAGACCTCAAGATACAACTAGAAATTGGAATGACCCGTTCACTTGCTATCAGCCCCAAAATACAATCACAAATTGCAGTGACTTGTTCCTGCCATCAGTCTTCAAGATACAACTATAAATTGGGTAACTTGTTCACTGGCTTTCAGCTCTTGAGACATATTCATGATTTTTTTGTTTAATTCTTTTGGGTTTTTGTTTTTCATTGTGTGTGTATGCATGTGCATGTGCCTGTATGTGTGTCTGTCTGTCTGTCCACGTGCCTGTATTCATTGTGCTGTTCGAGAAAATGTCTTCCCATGTAGCCAAATCTAGCCTCAAACTCATGATCCTCCTGCCCCAGTTTCCCAAGTGTTAAAACCTATCAGCACACGCATTAAAGTCAGGCAGGAGTAGCTGCAATCCCAATGCTAGCGAGGCAGGATGGGATCAACAGAAAAGGTTGGCAACCAAGAGTGGCTGAATTAGTGAATCCAAGTTAAGTCAGAGACCCTGCCTTGGTAAATAAAGTGGAAATCCATCAAGGGAGACATGGCACATCAACTTCTGTCTACCCAACAAGTACATGCCTACTTGTACACACATGCAAGTACATCGACACTCATACTACACACACATATGCATGCCCCCCAAATAAATTTCTGTTTCTTAAAAACAGAAATAAGATTGTAATAACTGACTTTTCAGATGGTAATGGAAAAGAAATTTTAAAAACAATAAACGATTTTTTCAAGCTAAAATCTCATAGTCACTGATTAGTAGCTGAAAGGGGGTCTTCAAATTTGTGCAGAGTGTCCCCTTCTGTGCTGATGGATCCAAGGGGGCAGTAGGAGACATGGCAGGAGTTCAAATGCATTTCCATACTAGGCAGGGAAGGATCTTCAGCAAATTACTCCACCCCCTTTAAGACTCACACTTGTATCTGTAAAATAGTATCATAATGCTATCTAGCCCACAGATCTCTTTGCAAGATTACATGCAGGAACATGTGAAACTGCACAGTACTTCTTATATGGCAAGTCCTCAATGTGATATTAGTTACTATCATTAGTGCCTGTCAGCAGCCCTGGTCTTCAGCAGAATTATGAAATCAACTTTTCCATTAGGTATTCCTACTTCTTTTTCAATCATGTTTAACCATCTAGCAACCCAATAACAATCATGTGTAAGTAATAAACATAGAAAAGAATAGCATGGTGAGAGGCACTAGGTTAAACAAATAAGACCTAACTTTCAGGCTGCAAGTAACTCATTCACTGGCTTGGCACAAGCCTCCCACATCTGTGAGCTTCCATTTGCTGAGCTGTAAAAAAAAAAATTCAAATTAAATGCTATCAAGACGTCTTTGCTCCATCACAATCTACACTATAATATCCACATCTTGGACTTTTAAGTTTCATGCCATTGGTACACCTATATGAAGTCCTTCCAGATTTTTGCTTGCATCATCCTTATCTAAAATCTGAGGGGATGGGGACCCTCCAATCAAGTGTCAATATCAATCAGCTGGTAGAAGGTTTTTCTTGAAATTACCACTTACCATCTCCCTCATGAGCGTTTGTTAAAAACTTAAAGAATTGGTGAGGTAGCTCCTCTTCCAGAGGACCTGGGTTCAGTTCCCACTACCCACATGGTGCCCTCCAGTTTCAAAGCATCTACAGCCTCTGTGAGCACTCTACACATGTGGTACACAGACATACATGAAAGCAAAACACCCATAACATAAAAATAAACAAAATCTCAAAATATAAGAACAGGATGGCAAGATGGCTCAGTGGGTTAAGGTACTTGCTGGGAAGCTGATGGCCAGAGTTTAGTTCCAAAGCCCACAGTTGTTCTGACTTCCATGCGAATGACCGCATGTCTTTGTATGCACACACGCACACATAGACACAGAATAAATAAAGAGTAATGTAGCCCTTGTTGGCCTGGGATTCACTATGTA
This sequence comes from Bramus lutescens, assembly GCA_001685075.1. NCBI lineage: Eukaryota > Metazoa > Chordata > Mammalia > Rodentia > Cricetidae > Bramus > Bramus lutescens. The sequence continues at coordinate 88,741 of LOEQ01002013.1, read as the reverse complement.
CACTAGTCTGTCCTCAAACTCATAGCGACCCATCTGCCTCCACTTCCCAGGTGCTGTGATTCAAGACTACAGCACCAGGCCCAGCATTTAAGCACTAGTTTTGAAATACAAAATGTTCCCCTCAAACTCAAACTAATTTACCTACAAGAAAAAAAAAAACAAGGATCATTATAATCTTTACTAGATGGACCCCACATAGTGCTATTCCCAACTGATCAATAGCATTGGATTAACCTACATTAACTCAAAATTAAACAAGCTGACACCATTTGCATTTAATTACGTGTCTCTGCTCCTTCTTGGAGGTACTGGGGCTTTTATAATCATGTGCATGGCATTCATCAATAACACTGATTTTCTCAGTAATCTGACCTAAGCACAGGCTGCAGGGAAGAAAACTGAAGACTTGGCAATGCCCTATAACAGAAACTGCTAGACCCCTTAGGGATCTGGGATCAATCTAGCTAAAAAACAGGAGTGTTTGTCATTCAGTACACATAAAAGATTATATACAGGTGTGACTCATGTTATACAATGTGCATCCTAATCTAATAGCAAACAGAAAATGGCATTTATAAATCTAATACAAGCTTAAATATATTAATGGTGTTTGTGAGCAATAAATAAAAAATGAATATTGTTTGAGAATAGAGAATAAATGCTATAAGTTGGAAGGAGGTCATGATACAGGGAATAAGAACAAAAGAAATGGTTGAAATGGATAAGGTCATTCTTCTATGTATACACATACATAAAGTTCTCCAGAATAAAGAAAACATATAATTTTTAAAGAATAAATATTAATAATAATATATTTCATATATTACTGATATCTGTATCTATATCTATAGGTATGGATATACACATCTCCATTCCATTACTGACCATCATCAAATTTACTTGAAATAATTAAAACATTATTAATTAAAGTAAATATAAAATCTCGGGTATTAATTAGCATCATATTTAAAACTTTATTTCAAAAGACACAGAAACTATACACATACACACAAAGGAAATACATTTTAGATACTAAGTCACCACTGCAGAAACAGTAACCACCTATAGTCCCACAAACATTGGTGACTTCAACGACACTGGCAGAATCAAACTTCAAATCAGAAGCCTCTTCAGTGGTCTGAAATGCTTACTAACATTTACAGTAGGTTTAACAACAGATGGGAAAAGGTAAAATACAAGACATGAGCTCTCTCTGCCTTTGCAAATCCAGATCACCATAGTTCTAAGAGGTAATCACTCTTGGTCAATAACCAAAACTCCATCTGAAAAGGTAGATCTGGATCAGCTGGCTGCCCCAAGAGACATGCAAATATACTCACATGATTTTTAGTTCGAAAAAAATAGTATACCCAAATCCAAACCACTACAAAAGGGACCAAGCTGAGGAGGGAAGTCATTCATCAAGCCAAACATAAAGCCTCCAGTAAAGCAAGAGCCAACAGTACGAGCATTAAAATCAGTACATGCTCCTTCATGACTCTAAAACCAAATCTCAAGCTGTGGTAGCCTTGTGAAATGATCCAGCACCCATGATGAGCTCCAAATACTGCGCATCTGATAGCACTGCTGCGAGACTGTGAAACCTGCCATTCCCTTTTCGAGTGAGGGAAGGTAAACTGTCAGACATCGCTCTGATACCCTGACAGGAAACCACAGCTAATTTCTGGAAAAGAGGATCAGTAAACCAAGTGTGCTTAGATTAGCCTTTTATGTGGCAGTCAATCACAGCTGCACATGTTACAGAAGGAGTTAACGTTCTGCTCACTATACCTTAAGACATCAAGAAGATCAATTTTATGCAAATTTTCATCAACTGTAATTGGGGTTGGGTTAACAATCATGGGTCTAGATTCCACATGCAAATTAGATTTAAATACCTAAGACACGGTTATCCTAAGAATATTGCCTGTCACAAAACCTTTTAATTTGTTACATAATGTAATCTTTCATATCCACAGCATTTGAACTCTTAACAGCATACAAAGCTAAGTGAGCCAACTAAGATGCAAATTTCACCAAAACTCTTTTGAGAAACACAAATCAATAATACAGCTGGCAGTATTTTATAAAGCACCCAGTGTTTGCATGAGTGAGTAAGTTTGCATAGGATAGGTCAAACAGAAACAGATCCAGAAAGGGCGGGTCTGTCCTCTCCAGTAAGTCACTACTCTCAAGATGAAGCAAACAATATACCCAAGCTGAAAGAACTAGGAGTGGCAGACAAGGAAAGAATACAACTACATGAATACACTTGAGTCTGGCCTAAGTAATATTAGATTTATTATCAAGTATCTAATGTCTTTGGAATTAGGTTTTTAAAAGTAAAATAAACGGTAGAAAATCTGAAATATATGTTGGTATTTGGCAGGATTTTATAAATGGAGAAATATGTTTCTACCTGAAAAGACACGGATGCTAAGCAAACATGGGATTTAGACAGAAACAACATTTTAACATTTAAATCTTTTCACATTTTCAGTATTTTGACTCATGTGATGATATCAACTACTTCAAAGACTGAATCAATAAAAACTTAAGTGAAATGATAAAATGCCATGACCACACCGCTCAAGTGCAGAAAGGACCAGCATCAGTCACAGAAATTAAAAAAGAAATTTTATCATTTTCACTGATTAAATTAAATTTGGCACACCAAAAGGCACTAAAGATATTATATAATTATAATTTTATAATAAAAACCTCCATTAGTGCTTTTGTTATAGACAAAGCCCCCAGAGAACAAAAGGAGAAACACCTAAATCTGTGAAAAAAGTAAATGTTCCCTTCATTTCCAGAGACAGAAGTCTTCCAGTATGGAGCAAATGTACTGTAATTACCTTCATTCTCTGTGCAAAAAGAAAAGCTAATTAATTATTAAAGTTGATAAAATTAGCTATTTAAAATGTTCCGTTTGTTTCTAGTTTTATATGTGTATTTTACTAAACACAACAGACATTTCTCAGAAGGCCATCATTTATAAATTTAAAATGTGTCTGTGCTCATGACAGAGGTCATATCATTAAGGAATGACTTTCACTCCATGTGTCAGACACATAGCACATGTCACACTTAATGCAAATGCTGGAACATATTCTCTAGTCAAAAATGACAGTAATCTAGCTTTTGGTCATCGGTATATTAGCCTCAAGATCAATATTAAGCTCAGCAAGCTCAGGTTTCCATTTAAAAACAACTTTGCCTTCGGGAGAAAAGAAAATTAGCATGTGACATTAACAAAGGCTAATTTGGATGGCTGCAGATTCCCTTGATTCCAAATTGCTTTGAGTCCTTCCAGTGACTCTGCCCATCACATACATAAGAATTTAACAGGATGCTATTTCCTACTTTGTTCCTGAAATTCTCCAGTTCCAATCCTTTGCAGCTTTCTGTGGCCCACTGCTATGACATTAAAATAAGAGGGCAACTCAGGAGAGAAGCCCTAAATTTCTGCCCTGTCACTCCAACCCCTGTAACAACACCCACAATATTGACATACAAGATACAATGGCAAATGTATTTTAGTGGTTCTGATTGATACTATCTAGCCTAAATATTCACAATCTATGACTCTGACAAACAAAAGAAAATGTCTCAAATGTGGCTACAGATACCTATGGAATCAAAAAGTCCACTAATAATTTCACATGGAGCTACTGAAAGAAAAAAATTCGCAGGATACCTTCCTTGTGTGGTGAAATTTTTACATGGCCTAGATCAAGATGTTAAGATTCATGTAAACCCAAAGGAATGTGTATAGCCTCCCTAAACGTGTATGTTTACACAATGGTTCTTCTCTATGACCATGGTCTACTATCATGCCATAAGTATTTCATAGTACTATGTAAAAAACTCTATTTTCTATACTAAAATAAAGAACAAAGAAAAAGGCTTATATTGCCAGATTTCCATTTTTCCTTGCACTGAACAAAACTTAAGTACATAACCATACAAAGCAAAAATGTATAACAGCTTATCTAGAGTGGAGACATTTTGATTTATTAATCACAGAAGTAAGAGCACATTCCTAGGACCATGATAGTGACAATAGCAATAATGAAGGGTGGAGAGATGGCGCAACAGTCAAGAGCACTTTCAGAGGACCCAGGTTCAGTGCCCAGCACCACCAGACACCTCACAATGGCCTGTAACTCCAGGTCCAGGGAATCTGATGCCCTCTCCTGGTCTCCACAAAGACTACATGTATTTGCTGCACATACATATACATATTTATGTGTGTATATGTATATATATGTATGTATGTATATACACACACATATACATAAAAAATCCATTCTAAAAACAAATAATGTGAAAAACAGATTAAATACTTTCAAAGGTGGCATCTGACACAACTTAGAAGCAGAATTAGAACACAATAAGAAAAGTTCAAAGTGTAATTTCACTAATTTTCCCTCTAAACCTTTGAAAGATTGCCAAATAGACTTAAGCAAAACAGGAGGGGGAAATTTTTAATGAAAAGAAATCTGCCTCAAACACACTGAAAGTTGAAGTGCTAGAGGGAAAACACTGAAATAGAACGAAAACTTCAAAGAGATTCTATAATCGAAGATGCCATACTCTTGCCTGTCTCGTCTCAGAGATTAAAGAAGATTTTTAAAGCTGTTCCATGGACATAGAGATCAAACATTTATAAATGTTTATCATTTTACAAGTCCTGAATTCAAAGGTGGGCTCAAAGAAATAAGAGTAACAAAGGCAGCGAGGAGGAACGATGAGTTATTGGGTAAGGGAGGGTGCAGAAGGCAGCTTTGAAGAATATACTTTGGGGGCTACAAAGAAGGAAAATTATTTCTGAAAATCTCATTCCCAGAACACCTAACTGAACCACAAGAAAATGCTATGGAAGCAGAACTAGGACAGGCTTATCCTCTGTCTTCTAGACTTTAGTGCACATAAAGTCACCGCACCATCTTTCCCACAACAGACCATGATCACCAATAAAGCACTCAATCAATTCTGCAGATTTATTTTTATTTATGAGTATGTGGAGGTGGAGAGTGCTATGTGTGTACAAGTACCTGATGAAGCCAGAAGAGGGAATCAGATGCCCTTTACCTAGAGTTGCAAGGCAGAGGTGAACTGCCTGACCCAGTGCCAGGAATTAAACTTGCCCTGTGGAAGAGCAACACAAGCTATTAACCAATAAGCCATTTCTCCAGCACCAAGAATTCATATTCTTAATGTCTGAAAGCTTATGGACAACTAATGGACATTATTATCTCAGTCAGCTCTTCATAAACTTCCCTTCCCAGAATGAGAAAGGAAGTTGAGATAAGAAAGAAGAAAACTGGATCCCTATGGAGCTTGGAGCCAATCAACTGCTAAGAGCAACAGACACACAGCACAGTGAGGTGGTGACAAAATCACACTGACAGTTCTCTTACTCATGTCTCTTAATGGTTACACATTAAAGATGCCACTTAATATACTAATTAAACTGAACCTGGGGCTGGAGAAATGGCATAGTGGAGCACTTGCTTTTGCAAATGACCCAAGTTCAATTACCAGCACCCACAGGACAGGTCCAGGGAATCTGATACACTCTTCTGGCCAATTCTGGTACCAGGTATGCATGTAATACATAGACATACTAGCAAGCAAACCACCCACATATAAAATGAAATAAATTTTTTAAATTAAGAAAAGCTGAACCACACTCATCTTCAATAGTGGATATCACTATGTCAGCCTATCAATAAACAGACATTCCTGAAAACAGTTGCCACCCCTCCAGGGGTCATGGTGCTGGAATAAAACTCAAGACCTTGCCCATGCTAGGCAAGCAATTCACAACTGCAGCTCCTTACTCATATGTAAGAAAGCAGACTGAGGAAGCCATGATGAACAAGCTAGTAAGCAGCATCCCTCCATGGCCTCTGCATCATCTCCTGCCTCTAAGTTCCTGCCCTGTTTGAGTTCCTGCCTTGACTTCCTTCTGTGAAGTACTATGGATGTGGAAGAATAAGTTAATAAACCCTCTCCTCCCCAACTTGTCTTTGGTGTTTTCATCACAGCAATAGTAACCCAAACTAAGACAGGGGGTATCAATGTTTGTATAGAGGTGTCATTGTTTGTATGAAGGTATTACATGGAGGTATCACTCTCCCTATGGAGGTACCACTCTCCCTATGGAGGTATCACTGCTCCTATGGAGGTACCGCTCTCCCTATGGAGGTATCGCTGTTCCTATGGAGGTATTGCTCTTCCTATGGAGGTATCACTGTTCATACGGAGGTACTGCTCTCCCTATGGACGTATAGTTCTTCCTAAGGAGGTGTCGCTCTTCCTATGAAGGTATTACTGTTCCTATGGAGGTATCACTCTTCCTATGGAGGTATCACTTTCCCTATGGAGGCATCGCTGTTCCTATGGAGGTACCACTCTTCCTATGGAGGTATCGCTGTTACTATGGAGGTATTGCTCTTCCTATGGAGATATCGCTGTTCCTATGGAAGAATCGCTCTTCCTATGGAGTATAGCTGTTCCTATGGAGGTATCACTCTTTCTATGGAAGAATCACTCTCCCTATGGAGGTATCACTCTTCCTATGGAGGTATCACCGTTCCTACAGAGGTATCGCTGTTATTATGGAGGTATCATTATTTTTATGAAGACTCCACAAGTCCTAACATAGAAATTACAATTGATTCTTTCATAATTCTATAATATAGTTTGTGTGTTTGTGCATGGGAGTATAGGTACAAGTGCCTGTGCCTACACATAAAAATGTGTAGGCCAGACGTGGTGTCTCTATCACTTTTCATCTTATATTTGAATCAGGGTATCTCTTACTCAACCTAGCTCAGGACTTGTCCCTTCATCCAAATTGGCTGACAAGCAAGACCCCAGGAGCCTCCTGTCTCTCCCCCTGCTGCCCTGGGATTGCAGGTACAGAGCAGTTTTACATGACTGCTGGGAGTCTAAACTTAGGGGCATCCTGCTTCTGAAGCAAGCACATTACCCACTAAGCCATCTCCCCAGTCCTCCTCCATTAATCTACAGCCAGTTTTTATTTATTGTCCAACAACATATCACCTTGGCTGACAGTACTATTCACGGACAAATATTTCTCAAATGTCTGCTGTAGGCTGGTGACCATTCTCATACAGCAGTTTCGCCAGACAAGAAAGAAAAGAACAAAGCAATAAATGACACATGAGGTGATGATTGTTACTCAAAAGAATAAAGAAAATGAAAGGTGAAGGCCTGATGTACACAGTGTACTCAAGGAAGACCTCTCTGATGAAATAATATTTGAGCAAGAACTTGAAATGAGGAAACAAAGCAAGTAAATGATGGTGAAGAACACTCCAGACACAATTGAATTAACAAATTCAAGCACATGTTTACTATGTTCAAAGAACAGCAAAAAATTAAGGTGTGGTCATTTAAATGAAATATTTACCACAGTCACCACCATGAATAAATTGGTCCCAACTTGGTGGGACTATTTGGGTAGGCTTAGGAGATAAGGCCTTGCTAAAGTCACTGGGGGAGGGGGGAGTGTCATTCTTTTAAAGATAAGGTTGGGGGGGAAGGCTGGCCCCAGAAGGGGCAGCCAGTCCCATGAGGGCTAATGGGGTGAGAGACGGACAGATAGGCCACGCAGAGAGAGTTTGGGTATAGAGTTTATTTAGTGGGATATGGAAGAAAAGGAGAAAGGGGAGGGGGAGAAGAAGAGGAAGACGGGGAAGGGGGAGGGGAAGGGGAGGAGAGAGNGGGAGGAGAGAGGGGGAGAGGAGAGAGGCAGCTACCACCTCTTCAGAAGAGAAAGGAAAAAGAGAGAATGCAGGCTGGGGAGGGTTGGGAGTGGGTGGGACAAACAGTGAGGCTTTCAGAATTTAAAGATTTAAGACATTTTTAGTCCAGTCTCTACTTTGTGCTTGTGGTTCAAGATGTGAACTCTCAGCTTCCTGGTCCTGCTGTCATGCTTCCTTCACTCTATTATCATGGACTCTAATTCTCTGGAACTATAAACCCAAATAAACTCTTTCTAGCACAAGATACTTTGACAAGGACATTTTATCACAGCAACATAAAAATAACACATATGGCGACTGTGGTGGTTAGAGATGAAATCATGAGAAAGGTTTACTCATGTAACATGTTGGGACATGACAGAAATTTTGCCCTTCACCCATGTCGTTATCTGCTTTTAAATTAAAATTCAATACAATTTAAAACTCAATTCCTTGGTTGCACTGGGCAGGCCATGTGAGGCTCGAGGCTACTCTATCAGCATGTATGTAGGAAGTTCTAGTGGACAGCATCACAAATGTCAAGCAAAGCAATCTGACTTTGATTTTCCACTTCTACTCTGAGGTAGGGATAGAACCCAAGGTCTCATATAGGCTAAATATTTACCTAATCACTAGCTACATATCTAACCCGAATGTCTCAAAAACTGCTCACTCTGATGTGAAAAACCAACTATGAAGGGAAAAGCAGGAATGGAATCCAGCTTCTATTCAGAATAATGATGTTGGCTCAGACTAGAGAGGTGGTTTAAGAAGAAAATACAAAAGGTAAGAGTCCAAATGTATCTATATCTTAGTGTGGACAGAGCAGGATGTCCAAACAGATGTAATGTGACACAAAGACAACAGGATTTCTTCTTGATTCTTTGGCCCAAGTTCCTCTAGCTAA
>LOEQ01002013.1:58065-77963 GCA_001685075.1 Bramus lutescens | reverse complement strand
AAACCAAAAAAAAAAAAAAGTGGCAAATTCAAATACTATACTTAAAAATGCTTTTGATCTGTTCCTAAACAGACTTTCTTAACTCTAAAAACTTTCAATAGACTATGTTTACTAAATCTGCTAAATTTGACAATGATAAAAGTCTTTCAGAAACGTGGTGAGTGGCCAGTGAGATAGTACAATGAGTAAATGTATTTGCCACCAAACCTGATGGCTTGAATTCCATCCCCAAAACTCACATAGTGAAAAGAGAGAACCGATTCCCACAAGTTGTTCTCTGACCTCCACACACATTACAGCACATGTGACCATACCCACATCATGCAAATGTAACATTAAAAATCCAAATAAAAGTAAAAAATATCATAAGTACACAACATTACTTAAAGGAGCTATTCCTTGCAACAGTGAGCTTAAACAAATTGGGAGGGAACTTTCAGAACAAGTGCAATGCCTGTTAAATGCGCATAACAATACTATGAACACCACTCCAACTCTTAGCACTCCCAGTCCAAAACCTGCTTTCCCCACAGCACTCAGTGCTGACCCGGAGATATCCGACCACCACTACACTACATGTGCTTGCTCTGCAGAGCATCATGCAAACACTGAATGTCGTTCATCTTTCCACATCACACGAAGGCTTTAATCTTCAAACATGAATCACAGGCACATGCATTCCAGACACACAGCAGTGTGCACTGAGGGCAATTCAATGTTAATAACACATCAGACCTCTTCTCTCACACTAAGAATGCAAGCTATAGATGTTTCTGATACTGAAAACATCAATATGATAAATAGCTGTCTTCTAACTCAGGCATTAAAAACCTCTAATAAGGTGAAATGAAACAGAGAAACGGGTATGGAAGGGTATATAGTGCACATGGTGACCAAAAAATAAAATAAAATATGGTAAAACAGAACCACTTTTGGACTTTCTCTGCCGGAAGTGCTGGCCAGGTATCAAGTCAAGGTCCAAACATAAAGTCAAGCTTATTGTACTGAAAAAAAATTACCATTCATTAAAAAATTACTTGTACTGGGTGGTGATGGTGCAGGCCTTTAACCTAAGCACTCAGGAGGCAGAGGCAGGCAGATCTCTGGTCTACAGAGTGAGTTCCAGGACAGCCAGGACTATACACAAAAACTTTCTCTCAAAAAAAAAAGGAATTACTTTCTATTTCTAATGAAGTATAATAATAGAAATAGATATTTCTATTTCTAATAATATTGCTGGAACTTCTTCTCTCAAAGGCCAAATGGGCAGACTGAACTATATAGCCTTGAGCAGCTTGTTCCTGCATGCACCGTTTTTAATTCCCATATACTCCACTACTCTGTGAAACTAGTATTACTCTCATAGTAAATAACTGAATCTTATAAGCTTTGTGGGTACCCTGAAAGCCCACATAACAAATTCATGAATGTCAAGGACCTTCTGAGGATGTGCCCAGTCCTTTCAAATACAAGGACCCCAAGAGGGAATGTGATACTCTCTGCTGTCATCAGCTAATTGACACACATGTATATTCTGCAACCTCCTCCCAAGGCCTCCTGTCAACCAGCTAAGAAGCACCAGGCACATCTGGAAAAAGCATCAAAGCAGATAACAAGTAGTTTGCTGAGGTATAAAGTACTTACACTTACTTCTGGGGACACAGAGTACAAATTGAAAAGTAGCCCTTCCTAAATAACCTGCTCCCACTTGCATAGAACGATACCACTCTAAGACATGTGTTGTGAATTATGCACACATTATAAAGAAGTTCTAGTCCTTAAATCCACTTGATACTGTGAAGCTCTACTGACCCCATCTTTTGAAATTCACAGAGTTTTGAGAATTAACATATGCAAAGCAGCGATGTCATTGAGTAAGCTATTAAATAAATGCCAGCAAAGCAAAAGTTATACACAACTCAAAGCGGGGCAGGGTGAGGTGGGGGAGTCCTGAGGGAGAGGATAGCTCAGTAGTTAAGGAACAGTCGCTGCTCTCACAGAGAACCTAAAGTAAGTTCCCAGCAACCCACATCAGGCAGCTCACAACCAGCTGAAAGTCCACCTACAGTGGACCTGACGCTCTCTTTTGGCCTCCGAGGGTACCTGCACACCTGTCACTCATACAAGTAGACTGCTCTGCCTAGGGGACTAAACATTCAAGTAGCAAGCAAACAGGACACCATGACACCTGTAAGGCGCTCTGAGGCCCATGAATGGAAGCTGATGTTAACTCAGACAGCAGTCCTCCTCAAACACACACTGCCATGGTTTCTAACTGTCAACATGACACAATGTGTAATCAATCACCTGGGAAGACTAGCAGATTGTCACATCAGGGTAGCCTGTGGGCATGGTGAGGTGGGAATTATCTAACTAGGTTAACTTGAGGTGGGAAGCCACACGCTGGGGGTTAGCAGTACCCAAATCTATGCGTTCATTCTCTCTTCACTCTGAACTGGAGACAAATATGTGTGCAAAAAGATCTTCAAGAATATAGAAATGTTTTCCACCTTGTTGGGGCAAAACTAAGTTAGGCCTGTAAAATGGAACAACTCGTTAATTATACACCTAATGTTTAAGAGGTAAAACAGCAGCCCTCAGGAAGCTGAGGCAGGAGAGTATAAGAACAGCCAGAGCTACATGGTATTTCACGGGAAAGTGGCAGCTACATAGCAAGATCTCATGACAAATGTCAACAAGTAAATATCAATAATTATACAGGGGTCAATGGGAAAAGTGCTTCCCCATCAAGCCTGATGACCCTCGTCCAATGTCTGGGACCCAGATGGTGGAAGGAGAAAATTGACTCTCCCAAAAGTTGTTCTCTGGCAAAAACACATTTGCATATACATAATATAAATAACGCAATAAAATTGAAATGTGCTCATTTTGTTGGATGTAATTCTACCTAAACTTTAAAAACTTAGAAAAGCAAAGGCAAAGGGATATACCTACAACAATTCAGACAAGATATATTATACACTTAGCAACTTAGGGAAGAAGTAAGGACAGATAAGAAGTACTGAGCTAAAGACTTAGGACCTGAGGTCTAGGAAGGAGAAATATTTGCATTCGTCCTTATTCTACCCACAGCTACAGATGAAACCTCTCCCCTCCCATCTCCACAGTGTGCGTCTTCCTAGCAGTCACAGTTAGGGCCACCAGCTCACTCTGTCCTCATCTGCTGCAGCCTGCAGTGCTGTTTAGGCCACAATACTAACAGCTAACAGAAAGACTGTGACTGCCCAATCACAACAGCAAGTTTTATTAAACAGAGCAGCAGCTGTGTGAGCAGAGGTTTGTAAATGCACCTGTTCTACAGGACTTTATGTTTAATTCAATTTGCTCAAATCAGAACAGCAAGGCCCTCTGACTATGGGCTAGACAAGGAAACAGAACCCCATGTTAGGAGGCCGTCTGTTGGAAGAGAATTGCACCTCTCATTCATCCACTCCTTCACACCACGGCACCTATTCCATTCCGGCTATTATGTGCCAAGCTGAGAACACAGAGCCCAAGTTCAGCCTGGTGGAGGTGGCAGACAGCTGAACAGATGGTTGTGACACACTAGCACACTGGCCTGCGCTATTGCTGTGAAACAGAGCAAGGGAAGAGTCCCTTTGAAGGCTGAGGCTTTTTCTAGAAGGCAGGAAAAATGAAAACTGTAGCACCATGCACAGTAATACACAGAGGATTTCAGGCACATGGGGAATGAATCTGAGAACAGTATATAGTCTGTATCTTATTTTTTAATCTTTTTCTCTAGCAAATGTTCCATAATAAAATCTTAATTTGATAGTGTCTCTAGACTCTGAAAGTTCTGTCCATCCCCAAGAGCTTCTTTCCCATACAAACAGCTTAAGAAGGTGCCACTGTCAGCTCATCACAACTGGAGAGAAACGGAGAGCAGAGACACACCAACATCGCTTCTAACAGTGATAGAGGCCTGAACAGCGTGAAGGGATAGCCGGCCACAGTACTAAAATACACTATGAAAGTAAAAAGAGCCCCAGCACTCAGGAGACTGAGGCAGGACTACGGCAAGCTAAAGACCAAACATAGGGTATAAGCACACAAAAAGTCAAGCTTCTGCCTCCAGCATGGCTTCAGCCAAGGCAGACCCAGTCAGGTGAGCAGAGCTCAAGAACACTGGACGAGCACTAGCATAGTGCATAAGCTGGGAGGGCTAAAAATCTGGTAACCAGCACTACCCAGAAATGCAAGAGCAGAAACAAAAGCTAGGTAGAATTAATAAGAAGAAACACTGAAGAAAATGCTCCAGCTAATAAAATGACAGTGACAACTGAGCCAGACACGGTGGGAATTGCCTGCAATTGAGTTAGAGGACCCTGAGCAACACAGTGAGGCCCTCAAAAAAAAGAATAAAAGCTGGGCAGTATGCCTTTAATCCTAGCACTTGTGAGGCAGAGACAGACAGATCTCTGTGAGTTCGAGGCCAGCTTGCACTACAAAAGCTAGTTCCAGGACAGGCTCCAAAGCTACAGAAAAAAATCATGTCTAGGAAAATAAAAAAGAAAGAAAGAAAAAAACTCACCCTAAAATCTCAGAAACTCATGAAAATTTTATAAGCTGACTTCAGCTGGGTCGTTATCCTATAGCCCTTTCAGTGACTCTCTACAAATGTGCCAATCTTCTGACCCCACCTCCAATAAGGGCTCCGAATGATTGAACTTTGACCTCCTTAACCTTTTCATAGTCATTCTGTAACACACACATACTCTTACTGTGTAATGTGTGATTTGAGAGTTAATATTAGCAATTAAGATCAGGATAAAAATGCCTGTATCTCTCAATGGCCAGCTAGCAAAAGGAAAGTCAGACTACTTAGCAAATTACAGCCAACAAAACTGACATAGCTTGTGAATTTACTTAATAAATTCTGGTATTTTAGAAAGACAAAATAAAGATTTTATGAGCTGAGGATGTAGCGCAGTGATCAAGTACATGTCTACCATGCTCAGGGCCTGGGTTCAAACCGCAGGATCACAAGAGAAAAGGACTGTGCTGTATACTTCATAATAAGTAACTATCAATGAGCATGCAAACACAGGCTGCTCTCCCTGTCCATAATAGCAAAAAAATCACAGCACCTCATTAGTACCATGAAATGGAAAAGGGGAAATGCCTAAAAAGGTTTTGGGGCTCATTTCAAAGTTCAAAGTGCCAGTATTCTATCAACAAAATTCCGTTCCCTTAAGACAGGACAATTTAAGCCTGAGCAGAGCACCAAGGCCACCATGGGCATCTCACAGCCACAGTGCGACATGTTACACTGTAACACGCTTTTCTGTTACTACTCTTGGAGATACTAAATGATTTCAGAAACCAATATTTGCATTACTAAAGAGGCTTAATGCAAAATAAGTACCTTACACATACACAGATAAATGTTTTAAAGTATGTTAGAGGTCAAATTTTGAAAATTGACTTTCTCTTCCCTGGCCCTGCAGCTCTGAGCTATAGGAACATTAGTGTTCCTAGCTGCCTCCTCCTCCTAGCACTTAAGTTTAAAGGTAAGGGGCAAGACAGACTTGTGATGTTTTGATAGAGCCTGTTGCCATGGAAATGACTGCCTTGCTCCTCATGAAGCACCATGACCTCATTGCAAATGAAAAAGGGAAACGATGATTTCTGAGGATTCAACTGAAAAAAAAAAAATTAATGGCTGGGGAAAAAAAATCCAAAGCCTAAGAAGACAATCTGGAAAATATCACAATGTCAAGAGCTACAATGAAGTGTTCTTGTAGAACTCCTGAAAGCTTCAGCCTCCAGAGCAGGAATACAATAATCAAAAAGAAAGACAATATTTTCACGGGAAAAATACAGCACAGTCTTGGTCTTGTAGCTTCTGAATAAATACATCATGGCCTCCATCCTGATGGAGTATAAGCCTATATGACCTTCTGTGGCGAAGTTGTAAGATTAAAACTGCCTTACACTTTTCCCCCACTCCTAAAAGCAAGCTGCTTTTTCCTCTTTTTTTTTCTTTTTCTTTTTTGTGGTGCCCTGTTTATACAGCTTATCCCTTATCACACTGACGAGACTGGGAACCACAGCAGATGGTCCCCCAGACATAATTCTAACAGGTTTTTTGTGCAAACAAAAGATAAAGAAGGCTACAGCAATGATTTACTGATATCTACAGTTGAAAACTGACAAAATACAAACTGCTTTTGCCTAACTGTTTACCCTTTAAACTACTAACTAAGTTAGATATGGTCAAAATTAAATATGACTTCAAAACAGAAAAAAAAAGTTTTAACAGCCATTGAGTTTTGCTTCTGAGGTACCAAAATGTCCTAAATGACACTTTTAAAAAACACTACCTTCCATTCTCCTTGTACTAGCGAAAAGCAAAATGTTTGCAAATTTCTTTTCTGTCTGATAAAATCTGTTTGGCTGGTATATTATGAAATAAGCTACTCATTTGGATTTTCCTTAAAGAAAATGTACTTGAATTGAAATTTCCAAACTGTTTTTCCAGTTAGAGTTCAGCAAAGGATGAACTGACTAAGCTAGTCGGGAATCTTGGATGGAAAGCTAAAACAATCTACCAGCTGAACATAACACAACACCAAATGGAGAATGTCCTCCAAATTGCTCACCCTTCAAGATTAAAGCCTGTTTACAAACCATAAAACAGCAGCTCCCTCATGACAATGAAATAGCAAAGAGCAATGTGGATGAGACACCTGAAAACCCAGTAAGGGCCCCAAATGATAATATATAATGAAACTGACAAGCATCTGAAATAAACCACACAGACATCAAGAGAAAATATATCAGACAGACCCACAGGGCTCTTCTAATGTAGGTCATGACTGTCAGACCATAGCAAAAACATGGTGACCCTTGATAAACATTAACCTTGATTATATGTAACCATGCACATATTTTGCTCTGAGTCCTATGATGTCAACGCTTAGGGCTGTAAGAAGTGAGTATCACCATCAGCTATGAGCCTCTTTACACTAAAGATGTCTGCCTGTCATGTTTCTGGAAAGAAAGGCATAGGAATAGCTTCTATAAAAATGAACCAACTTCTGAGGACTCCATACTAGCTCAACCAGGATTACTTCCTCTTACTAAGGAAGAAATATGACTGAGTTTCCCTGTAAAGATTATCAAAGCAGGTTAAAATCAGATTTATATAAGAGAATCAATCACAGCATCTCTTACATGTCCACTTTTTTTTCAGAAATTATTCACCAAGTCTCTGAGCAGGAAAGAGGTGCTGTTCAATGCTGATTCTCCAATTAATGAAAGCTACTACAACGTTCTATAAAACCCTACATGTGAGCCAAAATTCTCCATGCAGAACAAGAATAAGTATACTAATCAGAGATAATTTATCCACACACAGCTTGTTAGTTCAGGAGTAAAAGCACAATATCACCAAGTCAGAGTTACAAATGTGAACCGGTTCAAACCAGCTTGTCACACTGCCTTCTACAGCCACCAAGCAGATGTCTGATTGTGCTAGGCAGCTATTACACATGAGAGCTGAAAGCAGGAGGTAGGGGGAGTCTGTGCTCCAATCAGTGCAAATCCATTACTACTAGAAGAGCAGCAGGTCAGAGTTCACCTCTATGGGGCAGACAGCATTCAGCAGAAACAATAGGTGTTCTCTACACAGGGTTCTCAAATCCAATCTAAGCCACCGTACCATGGTTAAAACACATATTTTCCTGATGTTAGAAAATCCAAGATTCATAAAATGGTAAGGACATTAAGTGTTATCTAACAATTGTTATTTGATGTTCTGTATCCTGAATGAAAGAGTGCATTTATTTCTACAGAAACCCTGCCAAACATAGTCAAAATCTAATCTTGCTTTTCAGAACAAAATCATGGCATTCAGTATAACTCTAAGAATGTTCAAATCATCATGTTGATAAAACTTGAAATAAAAGCATCACATTTTATTAGAACATATACTAGTCTTACATCTGTCATCATTTTGTAGCATGAAAAACTTTCTATCTGAAATATGTTTATTAATAACATTAGATTTTTTTCACTGAAATTAAAATTCAAAGGTGTTATGAAAACTGTTGTTTGCATACAGCCCCGATCACAAAATTCTCATTATGGCCACCATATGTATAAATATATATACACACATATGTAATATATGAATATATAATACATATGATTGTATATATTTTTTCTTAATACATAAATATCAACCACATAGCTGAAAGGTAAAATGGTAACACTAGCATCCATTATG
Organism: Bramus lutescens; assembly: GCA_001685075.1. NCBI lineage: Eukaryota > Metazoa > Chordata > Mammalia > Rodentia > Cricetidae > Bramus > Bramus lutescens. The sequence goes on along the minus strand of LOEQ01002013.1, from coordinate 69,709 downwards.
GAAATTTCCAGCATGAAAACAACAGATCTAATACACTTAAAAAGAAAAACAAAGGCAAACAGGAAACATGTAACAACATGTTATGCAATGTGGTCCTTAGAATCCCAAACTTACTAATTGTCATCATATTAGGAGAAGGCTCTGGCTACAAGCTAATTTAATACTTAAATGTTAATATAATTTCCTTATTACTACATCTGTCATGGATGTTTTTTAACCAATAAAAGCAAGAACCAAATGGTATGCAAGAAAGGAAAAGTCTTCTCAGCAATCCCCTGACTGCACAGAATAAACCTGCTCCAGGCCGCCGAGTTGGTATGTTCCATCTTTATACCCAGGATATTTCCCAAAGACTGTGATATGAACAGAAGTATGAAATTATCCTAACACAACTGAAATGTGGCTGTTTTACAGAGCACATAAATGTGTTTTTAAAAATATTAACTTTACCTAAAATATGCAAAGAATAAATTCAAAATCAAGGAAATTAATTTTGTTAGTCAATGCAAAACACGTGACTCACAACAGGACCAGATGAATCTCGTTACCAATGCAGCAGAGGGGACCCATGTGTATGATAAATAAAGCATAAGAAAGCACTCAGCATTTCTATGTAACTGCGTCTGAAGGATTATTATGGGACACACACACTGGCTGAACTTAGAGTGTTCAGGTTTTAAACATTAATTTACTTTGACTATGTGCATGTCAAAATGAAAGATTGCTGTCTGGATTCAGACATGCCATATTAATATTGAACACAGGCATTCACTTCAGGTCAGTAGTCACTCCAAGTCGGCTTCAGCAGGTGGTAAAAGTAATGCACTCATTAAAATGTATGTGGTACAAGGTTATCTCCCCAAAACAGTTCTCAAATAGAGGAAGCCTTGAAACTTGAGCATTAGATTTGCTAGAACCAACCTCTAATTGTCACGAGTATAGAGAAAATTGAACTTACTCTTGCTAGCTAATAACCAATGAATTTAGTTGCTTTCATCACTATCTTGGGAGAAGTGAGAGAATTAAATTGTTCGATGCTAACCTGGCCGCCGAAAACACAGGTAAATGCTCTTGAACCAACCTGTACAAACTAAGGCTTCTTTTTAGACCTTGAGGTCAAATAAGAAACATGTTCTCATTTTGGATGCCTTATTCTATTTCTCAATTAAGTGATATTTTATACTCCTTTCGTTCCTATTAACTCCATTTACATTAATTTTCCCATTTGTAACATAATAAATTTCAGTTCTCCAGAATAAGGGCATAAAGTTCAAATGAGGAGGCCTGACTTATACCAAACATGATTTTTATTCCAAAAACAAAATTATTTCTGACCTTCAGCATCCACAACTATATGGATAACTATCCAGTTTAATTTCTAAAGTCAATTTTCAATGTCAAGAATAAATACTTTGTTTCATACATGTTACACCTAAACTTAAATAGTAGTATTCTCCAGTGAAGTCTTCTATCTTCGCACTAAAAAAAATTAATTTACTACTACCAGATAATCCACTTCACTTTAATAACATTAAAGCAAATATAGGCTATTGTCTAAATAGAGTGTTTATGCTCACACACCAAAAACAACCTGTCAATCCATTTTATATATAAAAGCAGACATGCTCCCTAAATTTGTAATTAATCACATCCCATTGCTTCATTTCCTCATTATCTACCCAATGACCAGATAAGCAAACATGGAGAAGGGCAGGTGGACAGAGAGAGAGGAAATGGAAGTCTTCTTGCCAGGGTGAGAACAGATCTGTCTCCTTAGTTGAATACACAACATAACAGGCGTGTGATGCATATCTAATGAATAAATGAATCTATAAAGAGTCCGAGAGCACTAGAGTTTACCTCCTTCATCTTATTTATGAATAACCTGCGGTTCAAGATGATTAAATGGCATCACTAAGGCCACAGGGTAAGTCGGTCATCCCTGTATGATTTAACACTGTTTTTCCTTTTTTATCCTCCCACCTACACACATATTTAAGCTCAATATAACACTCTTTCTAGAAACTTAGACCACACAAAAACAATCATGGGTGAATAATGTACTCAGTGGTTAGTTTCACATTCAGAAAAAGGGATTTTCCACACTCAAGGACATCAGTAGAACGAAAGCACAGACCCAGTCTGAACATCCTGGAGACTGCGGTCAACACGCATTCAAGTGACAGGGTTGGATTTATCAGGTGGTCCATGACTATACCAGTAATAAAGCCTAACTCAGTAAAATATGCCTGGCCAGAGTAAAAGCATTTGCTTGGCAGGTGCAGAAGGAATGATGAATCAGGAAGAAACACCCAACACTGGCCAGATGCCTGCCTCCAGGAGTCAGTGAGTACAGGAAGATGAAAAGAAGCAATTGAGGAAACGAACAAAGAACAATGCGCCTTTTTATTCAGTCACTTTGAGCATGAAATCGATACTTACAATGCCTATGAATCACAACATCTAAGAAGTAATAACAAAATCATTTACTTTGGGCTCAAAGAAAGGGTCTTAAAAACTTAAGAACTAACTGCAAACTACAAAAACGCTAAATTGCATTTGTTCAGGTGGTAACAAGTCATCCCCCATTCTGTATCTAACAACAATGAACAAGAACAGCACAAATGAGAAAACACCTATATAACAAGTTTCATTTGGTTCCCATAAGATTGCATGAATATTGATATAAACTCATTAAAAATCCTAATCAAGTGCTTATTGTAAGCAGAAGTATGGTAGGTGCTGTGAATAGAAAAGGGAAAGACTGCTCGGGATCTACCTAGTTAGAAGCGACGCATGAACGCCTGCAGTGGGATCTACTAGGTGGGGAAAGCAGAGAGCTCAGGGCACAGCATTGGTAAGGGACGGCCTGAGTGGGTCTGGGTGGGACAGGGCAGGGAAGGTACAGAAAGAAAGTTCCAGCAGGGCTCCGCACCTGACAGTTCTAATGAAGGGCTTCGCCCCAGGCAGAGTGACACAATGTGTGGGAAGAGCCATCCCGGGCCTCTCACTTCTGCCACAGTCTACATGATTCATCTGTGAGAATTAAAAACCTGAGAAAAGATGAGGAAGTTCACCGACTATCAGCCATAAACTACGACACCTAATCCCACAAGTCGTCCACTCAAATCACTGCTTTCTGACTCACTGGCGACCAAATGAAGCCATCATGCGTCCCTCGCTTCCTAATTAACACCCACACAGAAAAAGATGCACAGGAAAGAAACACAAGCAACTAAAATGCATCTAAAAAGGTCAAAATCGATTAAATACATGTTTAAATAAATTTTATTAGCATGGCAAGTGTGTGACAGGTACTCAAACTTAAAACATTACATATAATGGCAAATTTCATCATTGAGTAATTTTTATGAAAACATTCTCCAGGTTTTATTGGCATCTGACTTTATCAGTATCCTTATGAGCAATACTTGATCAAAGGCTGGGGAGGGGGCAGTTTTAAGACAGAACTAAGGCACTTACTGTAACTTCTAAATGTAAGGGAGAAATATCCTAGGTGGATTTTCAATAATAAAGATAAAAATATTCTGTGGAAAAGAAATTATATTTAAGGTCTATAAGTTTATTCTACTCAATTTTCACTTTAACAGATTAAATTATTTGGGTTCTCCTTTAGGCCCTGGTTGGCCTCATCCTTTTTCTACATGAAGTCCTCAATTTCCCCACCATACACTGTGTGCAGTATTCTTTGTGGGAATCATTAGGTACACAACTCTTACCACTTAAGGAACAGAAGCAGAGGCATAGCCAAGGCTCTAACTTCATTAAAACTGACCATGATGTCTGCTTCTCAGTCTTATGACACTTTCTCACTGACATTAAAAAAATATCAAAAGATGTTCAAAAGCCCTTGCTTAATAAAGCCAATGGCCCAACTCCCTTTCCTAATTAAAAGCTGACGGCAGTAAGAGTACTTACTATTTGCAATGAATGTTCGGACATAACGGTCTTATTAAAATTATGTCTATCTTATAATTTCTTCCATTACTAATGCATGCTTAAAGAAATTGATTCTGAGATACATTTTTCTTGTCCTCTAGCAGGCCTTGACACAGACTAGTATGAATGGTAGTGGGAACTAACAAGCAGATTCAACCAACACAGATGATTGAAATTAAAAAGCTATAACATATTAACATATCTAGGCCACACAGAAGGATAAATTAGCACATTACTATGAGACAAGCATCGAAGTCAGGCAAAACCCTGCACGGTCGGTCTTCTAATCACAATGAATATATAACGTTGTTTGATTGGAGAACTTTAGGAAGTATTGCCGGTCCTGTACCACCTTAGACTAACTACTTCCATTCCTACCCTGAGATACATATGGGAATCGAGAGAGCTTGAGTGTGTGGACAGAGATGGGTGGAAGAAATTTAGTAAACACATGTTTTGGACACTTGGCTGATTTTGTCCATTTGTTTAGGAATAAAGGGCTTAAAAAATAACATTGCATTTTTTTTACTTCTATGTGTCCTATAAGAATCTGAAAACATAAAGACAAGTAGGAAAATAACCCTTTGTTATTTAGCAAGTCCACAGTTTTCCATCTCTAAGAAAAGATGAACAGACTAGACTCATGTTAAATTATTACAGTACTGTTTATGCTACACAGTAAGCCTAGATCATGTCCTCTAAAGCAGTCATGTCAGAATGTAATCTTTTTATTTTTCAGGCTATACCCAGCTCACAGGACCACTGTTAAATCCTAGAGGAGAATCTCTAGATGGCTGTCAATCAGTTCCCACGGTAACTGCTAAGCAACCAACCTCTCCCTTAACTGTGCATTTCAAAGCAATTCAGACAAATCACATGTGCATCATTTTACAAGCATCAACAAAGGCAGCAAGAAGAATGAAGATTTACACAGAAGTATATCTGTTCCCATGAACATAAAAACAAACCTCTCGCAACACATAGGTGGTAAGTGAGACAATCATGTCAGGGTAATAAGCATGGGTTTCTAATGGAATAAGGTGCAAAGGCATACTACCCTTTAAAAAGATGATTTGGGGAGAAAAACATAAAAGTTGAAATGAAAAACTGATGCAGATTCAAAACAATTTCAACAAAAAACGGTAAAAGGCACCTGAAAGGTCCTGCACTTCTGACCTAACTCCCAAAACAATGAGCACCCATCTCATAAAAAAGCAAAGTAGTCCATGTATTCTTACTTCCAGTACAAATCCCTGGCTCTGTACAAGCTGAACACAACCGCAGAAATAAGACTAGACATAAGATCATCCCACCTGTTTAATCACACTTGGGTTGCATATGAGTTAGCAGGGCTGGAGAAACAATGCAGCATTTAAGAGCAGTTTGTTTGCTCTTGCAGAGAACCTGGATTACGTTCCCAGCACTCGCAGGCTCACAGCTGACTCCAATTCCAGCTCTAGGCTATCTGGTGCTTCAGGCATCTGCAGTCACCTGCACACTCGTGCACACACACTCACACACACACACACACACAATTTAAAAATAATTCTATTTTCAAGATACTGACTCCTCAGTCAGGTGTTCACCTGCATGGTGATGGATTCAACCACACTGCTGTTTAAAGAACCCTACCATCAGGCCAGAAGCACGTTATCTAATTTTGTGTTTCTCACCTTGAAAAGCTATTCATAGATCCTAGATTCTCCTTCTATCACATTACTGTCAGAGGACACAGAGACAGTGAAAGGTTTTGCTAAATTTTCAAAAGTGCTGTTAATAAAAAATGACTTTCCAAAATGGATAAGCCAGAGTGGTGTGACCTGAAAGCCACACAAATTGTTTATTTATGCCTGCTATGTTTTAATCACTCGACTGTTTTAGAGACTTCAAAAAATTAATGGTTTTGGCTATACAACAGCAACTATGTTTCCCATGAAACATTAGCTGTCACATCAAGACAAGGTTTTATCATTAATTATATTGGATTATATAGTTTATGTCTACAACATGATTGTTAAATAACCAAATTTCCAAACCATTTCAAAATAAAAATGAAATCTGGTCCCTGCAAGTCTTACATGAATTAAGGATCCATTTACAAAACAGAAAATTAAATGTAAAAAATATAACCTCAATTTAAGACATTTGCAGATAAGACATCCAACACTTTTTTTTCATCAAAAAAGGCAAATGAAAATGCTAACACGGGTCAACAGTGCCATCTTTTGGGGATTTTTGGAATTGCGCAAAGGTGAACAAAACGTCTTGTATGAACACAAGCACAACAGGAGGCAAATCAAGCTACCAGGTTTTAACTTATATAAGTTACATTTAATCAGTGCATCAATTATGTATTCTTTAAATGTAAGTATTTAAATTTTTAGGTATTTAAATGTATTGCAGAAGCTCGTGTTGGTTTGAACTTCAGTTCCATTGATTGGAGTCCTCTCTTAAAGTGGCTGAGAAAACTTGAATGACGGAGACCCATAAGCCCCTGAGCCATTCATTGTTGAATCAGCATACCAGTTTTCAAATTCCCAAATTAATTCATCATAATTATATAACCACAGAATCATAAGAATCCTGTTATAAGCAATGCACACATTTCTATACACAATTTTGAAAAACAGTTTTATTGTTTTTACAATGTTACTTATTATACATGTGCCAAGGAAATGATGCTTATGCTTAAGTTATTACATGACCATAGAAACACTAACTGTATCAGAAAGGTATTTACATTTAAAAAATGGTAAAACTTGTATCCAAGACAGTATTTCCATATATATGAGAATGGGGAGTGAGACTCATAACTGAAAACTGCAAATGGCCTCACCTTTAGTGGGTGGAGGGGATCTCAGCGTCCACTATTTCAGTGTGCACCCGTCTCACACCTCGCCTAACCACAAGATGCTACCAGTGAACTGCGGACGACCAGCTTCCAACACTCCCACTCAAGGGTTTGAGGCGTAAATTGAGGCGGTCTATGTACACTTTCACTCTTTTGGGTTGATATTCTTCAACAATTTCCCAAAATTTTATGAAATCAGAACATATTACTCTAGAACAGACTCACATTTCCTTCATTTTGATAAGCTAACTAACAATTCAGCTCTCACATGGAAAGGAAAAAAATTACAATTGAATCACTCATTACGATAAATTTTATTCAAATTGCCATCAGCAAATGGTTCTTCAGAGAATGAATTTTTAAAACATAGCTATCATAACGGAGCCACCTTATAAGTTGAAGACAGTGACTGAAAACACAGAAGGAACAAAGCCAGAGCCCAAAGGGCTGAGTGCTGCTCTGGGGCTGGGGACACGGGGCAGACCCAGCACTGCAACTGCAGAAGCGGAGATACAGAGAAGCATGTCCATTTATAATGATATAAATAAATATATATCTATTGAACACTACCTTTCACAACAGTGATTATTAAATAATTCACAACATCTTCAGTCCATAGACTAGCCTCGTCATTTCACAGAACGCATAGCTACAAGCACAAAAGCAGTCGTGGAAATGGAGACTTGGAAATCTCTAAATAAAAGCCTAGCGGCTGGAAGGATGTGACTCCCCAAAGCTCTCCTTCACCTGCCGGAGCCGCTGTGCGCCCACCAGATCTTCTCTAGAGACAATCGCCTTCCCCTATTTCTGAGTAGTGAGTGAAAATTCCATTCTGAAGGCCCTTAGATTTATTTCTGTTTTAGTCCCTGAGGAAAAAGGGGGAAATGAGAAAATGCCGTTCTTAGCCCCACTTTTCAACTATACCCTTCACCAAGCAGTGCAAACAATTCAACTTTTGAACACAAGGATGAGCACACAGGAACACACACAAACCAACAGGAATACAGCTAACCATATTTTATCAAGTTTAAAGGTCCATCAAAATTGCTATAGTCAATTCCATCCCATTAAATAGAAAGCAATTACTGCTTCCAATTTAATAAGAATGGATTAAACTGGGTTTCTGATTCAATACCATTTGTAAAAGTGTCCATGTCAGGAAGAGTGATGGCGTGTGGCTCTTATCTCAGACATGTCAAGACTAAGCTGACTGCATTTGACACTCAGCTAAAGAGGACTCTACTGAAAGCACCCAGGCTTCTCGTGCACATACACCATTGAGTCAACTGTTACAATACACTTCACTTCTCACTGTCTTAAAGTTGGAAAACAAGCATTCCATTCATCACATTCAAAAGTAAGTTTGACTGGATCACTAACCCATATACAATGCAAATTAAAAATATCCCTGTTTTGTGAGTGGTACCCTGTGCTATTAATTCAAACACACACAGACATTGATTATTCTGGTTCATTTAACCCTACTCAGCCAGAGGCAGAGGCTCACTTCTAATCCCAGCACTTGGAAGACTAACGCAGGAGGATCACCATAAGTTTAGGGCTAGCCTGGCCTACATGATGCATTTCAAGCAAGCCTGGGCTATACAGTGAGACTCTGCCTCAAAAAAAAAAAGAGAGAGAGAGAGAGAAAGAATATTCTAGTAATCCTACCAAGGACACTGACACAGAGAGTGTCATTTGTTCAGCTATTAGGCTACTGGAAGGTAGCACCAGGTTTTACAGTATGACAGTGTTCAGAGCTAGGAACTGCTGTTCTGACTCACTGAACTATGGTGTCTTTGAAATGTCCACACTGCATAAGATGGGAAGACTTCACCAAAGGAAAACTGGGCAAATCACCCTCAGGTGGGACCAGTGCAAGAGTCAATGTTTCAGCAAAGCAGAAAGAAGCTGAACGGCAGCAGTGCCACGGAACCGTGGCTTAGAGAGCAGGGCGCCATGGTGAGTGAAGAGGATGCCGAGGAACAATTCCAATCAAGAAAGGCCCTTAAGTTGTCGTAAACACAATCACACAAAAGAATATATATAAACCTGTACCAAACTTCTGAGCCTTGTAAATCAGCCATCAACCCCATGTCGATGGGTTTTGAGGGAGTGAGGGAATGAAAAGGGTGACGTTTAGCTCATTCTGCTTCCCGTTTCTTAGGTCTGACTGCTGTAGCACATAGCGGGTATGAGAAATAATGAGGGTCCCAAGGGATCTGTGCCACAAGTGTGAAAGTAATGGAGTAATAAGGTAACAAGCATTCTTCACAGATTAAAGCATCCTACCTTAATATATTTCTACAGACGATGACCACAACCAGACTCTAGGACAAGCAGTGAGAGCAACAAGACCAGCGGAGGATCTCAGCCCATCTCTGGGTTATCACACATCTGATTTCCTGCACACTGCATCTCACATTATTAACATGAGCTCACACTGCCTCTGAAAAGGTCAATTTGCCAAGTTCTTATATAAATACTGTCAAAAATATAAAAAAGCAGAGAAAAATTAAATGTTAGGTAACTTAATGACTTCTAATCATTTTATTAGATGATCATTTGTAGCATGAAATTCATGTTCAGGGGTCATAACATCACTAAGTGAGTACACGATGCAATACTGCCATCTGCTGCTCAAGAGCTAAAAACACATCTGTTACACAAATCCTCTTAAATCTGAAGCCAAAAAGAGCTAGTGGACGTTCCTGAAGTTCTTAGTCCTAAAATTAGAGAAGGCAATGCAAAAAGTTAAAAATTTTAAGTATGTTTTTAAGTGAAGCTTTCATGGTAATTTCCCCTCTACTTAATTTCTTAAGCAGGAAAACTACAATTTAAACACAGGCTATTTCTAAATAAATTATTCCACAGAACTAGTGGAGAAAACCTCCAAGCACAAGCTGAATGATTAAAATATTAAATGGGTATTAGCTTTCTGCAATTGTATGGATATGTGCTTATTTGTCTCAAAAACATAAAAACAACTCTAAAATACCGTATGAAGAACACAGTGTAGCAGAAGGCCAGGAATTTTTTAAGGACTGGGTCTCCTGACACAGTACAGCGATCACTCGAGTTTATTCATGAAAACAGCATGGGCTGGCTATATTCTAGTCACGTGCTACATAAAGCTGAAGCTCAAGGCACCTCAAAGGTCAGGCCAAAGGTTAACCAGATGAAGAACAATCTTCAGGTTCATAAAGAGAAACAGGAGAATGTGACAGTTACCACAATTTTAATAGTGGGAAAATTGGGAAAGAAGGTTGTCAGTCTTTATAAAGATGATTTCATTAGCATGGGACTGTCAACCGTTACTGAGCATTCATTTTGGACATAAGATGAGCTTCTTCTGCAAAATGAAGACACAGAACCAAGTACTTGGGAATTCACACAGGTGAACTATATTTCACTTACTCCTTTAAAACAGAGAGAAGATTCTTATCAGTCATTCAAAGTTATTTAAACATAAGGAAAATATTGTTTAGAGTATAAAGGGCAAAAGAGCTACACTATTTAATTTGTACAGATAACAAAATATAGGACAAATCAGTGCCACTAAGCATGCTGTTAGTTCAAACACGGGTAGTTTGGGTGTTTCATAAGAGTACAAACATGGAGAAATTTCTGAGTCAATAAGACAAAAAATAAATAGAAGAAATTAAATGTTTCCGTGCTCTCTGAAAAATAAAAGTGCAAACTTGTATGAAGAAGAAACAAAAACTAAGAAAGAAATCACAAAAATAGCTGAGGATGTAGCTCTGTAAGAAGTGTCAACCTAGCACTCTGGAAGTCGTAAGTACAAATCCAAGCACAACCTAAGTCTGTGCTCCCAGTCATTTCAAAGCCACAAAAATTCATCATGTACTCCACTTTATACCATACCATTGTGTACCACTTTATACTTAAATATCCTTCTAAACATAATTATAGTCCAATAAGGTACTACAAAACATTTGTGTAGGGGTATGTGCATTTATGAATGTGTATGCAAACACACGTGCGCACAGACACACATGCAAACGTGCAAGCATGCACATAGATGCAAGAAGACAATGTTGGGTGTGGTTTACTTAGTGCTGTCCACCTTCTGGAAAGAGTCTCTCACTAGCCTAAAATTCACCAGGTGGGCAAGGCTGGGTGGCCTGAGGTTGCCTCCCCAGGGCTGGGATTACAAAAGTATAGCACCTCACTGGATGTTTTGGGGGTTTTGGTTTTGGTTGTGTATTTTATATAGATTCTAGGGCTGAATTTTGGTCCCTCGTGCACAAGCACTGTACCAAGTGAGTGAGTTATCTCAACAGAAGAACTACAAAATTTCAACGAAATACTTAACATAGACATCACAGATTACAGAACTATGAACAGAGAACCCTCATTGTTTTTATAATATAAAGCATAATTCCTTGTAAGAAGCTATTTTTTTCATTTCTCACTTATCTTGGACTCCTTAAAATAAACACAACTTTCTTGCAAGATCTTATAGCTAGAATTTATAGTCAAATCTAGTGTAAATTATATGTAAGGTGTGTCCACTGGCACTATTCAGTACCTTTACCACAGTGTTGTCTCTACAAAGTGTATCTACCCAGGCTCCAGCTCTGGTGGCATAACAGTGATAACCCTTCTCTAAGATACACTGATCCCTAAGGTCACAGAGAGCTATGCTGTGCATAGCCTCCGGGAATTAATTATATGTATAAATGGTCTTTCAATTGCAGCACTGTAAGACCCTACTATATAAATGGTTTTTCAATTACATTGGTCCACACCCTTCTAAATGATAGAGTCATTATTAACATACATATTCTCTCTCTCTCTCTCTCTCTCTCT
>LOEQ01002013.1:45667-55677 GCA_001685075.1 Bramus lutescens | reverse complement strand
GTATAAGCTAGCCATGCAGGAGCTGGGCCAGACGAAAAGCAGGCCTGCTCCCCTATCACTACACTATACTGGCAGCAGAGGTAAGAAGAAGATACTGGATCCCCTGAAACTATAGTTAGACATGGTTGTGAACCACCCAGGTTGGTAATAGGAAATGAACTCAAGTTCTCTGCAAGAACAGTAAGAGTGCTTAACCTATGGCCCATCTCTCCAGCACCCTAAAGTGAATACTTATATTTTATTCATTTTATTTCATATGTTATGGGTGTTTTGCCTGAATATATGTCTGTGCACTGTGTACATGCAGTGCTTCTGGAGGCCAGAAAAGGGCATCAGATTCTCCAGAACTAGAGTTACAGACAGTTGTGAAGCACTGTGGGTACTAGAAACTGACCTGGGTTTTCTACAAAAGTAGCAAGTGCTCTTAACTGTTAAGCTATCTCTCTGGTTCCATACAGTTCCTATCTTAATATATGAACACCTCTCCTTCTCATTTGAGAACCATTCCTATGGCTAATGTCTGAGCCTTAGAATAATGCTAAGACCCAACTCTAGCAATAAAGTGATGGTCACCTCTGGCTTTACAGACAGTCTGCTCACAATCATAATGTAAATCATTTGCACTCTCATTCCAGATAGACTTCTAAGTTTCTCAAGGCATTACCTCTAGCTACAGAAAAATCTCTGCAAAGAACCTTGAGTAAATGGTTTTTGTTAAATACACTACTCAACACATAACTGAATACTTCATTAAAAATATTCATCACTGCCAGGCATTGGTGGTGCGCGCCTTGAATCCCAGCACTCGGGAGGCAGAGGCAGACAGATCTCTGTGAGTTCGAGGCCAGCCTGGTCTACAAAAGCTAGTTCCAGGATAGGCTCCAAAGCAACAGCAAAATCCTATCTCAAAAGAAAAAAAAAATTCATCACTATTATATACAGTCTAACAAAGTCAGAAATCTAAAGTCACGATATTTTAAATATTTTTAAAGCTTAGATTAATAAAGTCATGGTTATAAACTATGTAAGATTAGCATCAGAAAAATGAATATTTTATAAACTGCACTACACTATAAAATGTAAATAATGAGATAGTGAAAAGAGATAGCTAAGAAAAGTTAGCTAGTGACCAGCACAAAGAAAAGGTAATAGTATTTTTTACATTGAATTTCTTTTATTGTTATTGTTCTGGGTTGTTTCTGAGACAGGACCTTGCTATGTAGCTCTGGCTGGCCTCAATTAAATAGAGATCTACCTGCCTCTGCCTCCCAAGTGCCAGGATAAGGAGCACATACCACCACAACAGGCTTGCTTCCACTGAATTTCATCAACAAATCAAGGATTCAAAAACCAAAACTTTCCTTCGTGTCTCTATGAACTCGACTTATAATTAAGAAGGCAGAAATCGGCCAAGCAGCTCTTAGTTGACAAGGCTAACCACAGTAAAAGATCTCCAACTTTCAACTCTGCAGTGAAATGCACTGAGTGCACCAATGGCCTCTTTCTGTCTCCCTCTCAAAAATGAAAAACTTCTCATGAGGGTCATACATAAAGACTCCTAAAAGGGATTTTTTTTTTTTAGATTTTAGACAACAAAAACTACTCTAGCAAAAGCTACTATTAATAGTAGATTTCAATACTGAATGGCTGCTAAAACACTGACTCCAAGAGACCACATAGCATGAGGCAAAGACATAAGGCTGTGCAGATCTGCCTGAATCTCAATGCGGGCTCTACTGCACACGAGCGAGGGGGTTTCCTTCTGCTATGTCTCCACGCTTCTGTGCCTTCCTTCTCCAGTCTCAACCTTATGCTAAAGCACACAGCAGCCTCATGCCAGTTCATTCATCTGTTACTTCATAATCACACAGAAGTATCTTCATACACTAAGCTTTTCAGCAGTTCATCGCCCCTTCCTAAAAACGTGTGTAAAGCCCCAACACTTAGAACTAGCCTAACCAGAAGAAACACATGTCACATTTTCCATGCCACGGCATATCGGAGTAGTTGGAGTCAACTGCTTTTACAAATTTTCATACAATCAATCTATTCTCTGTTATTTGCTTGCTTGCAGAAAAGTTTCTCCACGTAGCCCTGACTGTGCTAGAATTCGCTATTTATACCAGGCTGGCCTAGAACTCACAAAGATTCATCAGCCTCTACCTCTTTCCAACATTCACAAAAATTTCCCTCTTAGGAGTGCTGCGATTAAAGGCATGCCTCACCACACCCAGCTTACTCTGTGTCTTAATATATATAAGCAAGCAGGCAATATTTGCTGTTGCCACTGTTTTTAAGTAACTTTGTGTAACAGATATTACTTCAGTCAACCTCAATTCAAACCAAAAATTTCACTTTTGGATTTTTTTAATAATCTTCTAATCAGTAATGTGATCCTTGGATGTACTTTTTAAGCAAATATTTTTAAAGTGTTCCCAGAACCAATTAAAACAAACAGAAATACACCCATCTAAAACCCCAGTACTCCCTCAGAAAGCTGAGGCAGGAGTAGCTCTAAGAGTTTAAAGCCAGTCTGGGCTATAGAATAAGGAAGGGAAAAAAAGATAAGATGCCTATTGTTAACTAAAGCAGTTTTGCTTGGCACATCAGGTCACTTGCTTCTAACACTCCATGTGTGAAAACATGATGACTTACTATAAATGAAGACACTGAAAATAATTTAGCAAGATCTCCAAAAGAAATAATTCAGAAACAATAACCAGAACCTTACCAGGGGAAAAGCTCAGCCTATAGAATCTCCTAGAATGTTTTCTTGAAAAGGAGGCATTTAAACCACATTTCTACGTGATTTTGAGACAGTAAGTGATTGTACGTACAGTCTACAGCATTCAAGTCATGCTGAAGTGAGGACAATGAACGGTGTATAATATGTAAACACATGGAATTAATACAAGTATATCAGTAATATACTACATTATTAAGAAAATAAATTTCATTTTCAAATATTTTTTTAGTTCTCCCTTTTAAAATATTCCCAAATAAGAAATGAAAATTAAGGCTCAATGAGTAGACTACCAGTGAGCCAGAGAACCTGAGCTCTAGCTCCAGTTTCCACAGTGTGCAGAGAGCTAACTACCAGAAACTTTCCTCTGGCCTCTGCATGAGTGTCCTAGAATGCATACTCACAAAATAAATAGATGTAATTTTTTAAAGAAATTCAAATTAAATCTGTATACTAAAGAGTAAACTGTTTTGTTTAGTCTTGTTTTGTAATAAAGCCTTACCAACTAGCCCCAGGTGGCCTGAATATACTGCTGTAATAGACCAGGCTGACCTTGAACTCAGGCGATCCTCCTACCTCTGTCTCCCAAGAGCTGGAATTATAAGACCACCATGCTCAAAAAGTTAAGATTCTTATTTAAACATATAGGACTGTTATGCTATATAGAGATTACTTTCACTGGACCATATTCAAACTGCCAATGGATTAAACTGTAAATTAAAATACAGTGGATATTTACTATCACCGCAGAAGTACGTACTTAACGTTTTATAATTTCCTAAAAGGCTGCCTTCTTATCAAACTACACCATCAGAACATATTAAGCTCAAGCTAAATTATACTAAGACTTAATATCAAATATAAAGTAGTAATTCTGAAAGTGCATTTTTAACTGGGAACAGGCTTGAGATTTCAAAAGCCTCCCACCCTCCCCAGTATGCTCTTTCAACCTCCTGTATTTGAGACAAGAGCTCCCAGTTGCTGCTACTGCCATGCCTTTGCTCCACCATTATGGACTTTAACCCTCTGGAATAATAAGCTCAATTAAACACTCTCTTTTATAAGTTAGTTGCCTTGATCATGGTTACTTCTAATCCAGTCTTTGCTGATAAGTAATTGGTTGTGAGGGACTCAAGATGACAATGCACCTGACCCATAAAGATATTCCACCACAGGAGAAAACTCCTAAAGACGTCTAAAATCCAGAGGTGTTCCAAGTTCATATGTGATGGCTCAAAGCCCCACCTATCTCACTGGGATCTAGACTCCTTCACAAGAAGCATGCAAACAAGGTGAGGCTCCAGTTGAAGACTTTGAAGGTTCCCAACCTCACCAAGGACACTGTTATGGTTCCTACTTACATAAGTTTGGGCAAGCACTAGGAGAGTGGAATATCCAAGCTTCAGCAAGCCACGTAGGCTCTGGAACTAGGCCCAGGAATGGAGTGAGGCCATTTTCCATTGGAGATTAGGACATAAGAGATTAGGCTATGGCCAGTGTTAGAATGGTTCTAGCCACCTGCTACCACCCAGTGTTCAATCTAATTCACAGGAACCATTTGCCTTAGTTGCCTTAGTCAGGGTGTTTTTATCACAACAGAAAAGAACTAAGACAGGGTGATCTGACAAACCACCAGTGTCTTCAGAAATACAAAGCCAGAGAGAACTGCCACAAATACTCGAACATAACAATTAGATGCAAAGTGGGCCCTAGAACAGACCCCAAAACAGAAACAGGAAAAATTGGGAAAAGCTGAACAAGTCAAGCCAGATACACAGTTAAGACAGCAGTATCACAAAGGTTATAATATTCTGGCTTACTTATTAAAGTATAGTCATGTATCGTGTTCATATCAGAGGCTGGGTAAAGGACTTACGTGAACTTTCTATAGCTTTTCATTTCAAAATACAAAAGATTTTAAGGTTACTTTAAAATATAATACCAGGGCAGGTGAGATGGCTCAGTGGATAAGGATACCTGTCATCAAGCCTGACATCATATAGGGTGGCACACAGGAAAAGAGATGGAATCCCCTCCTGCAACTGTCCTCTGGCCTCCAGATGTGTACCAGTGCACATGTGTGAGCACACATGTGCACACACATATATACACAAAATAAAATGTAATATAAGTAAACAAACAAAAATGAAAGGCAAAAATATGATAACCAGCTTATCTAATAATATATAGTAGCTATTAGAGTCCTACCTTCAAATCATTAAGTTACTCTAAAATACCACTAAATTGCTAGGGCTAGACTACCTGTCTCCAAAATCTGCAACTCTGAAATTTAATCAATAAAATACATTAGGGACCAGTCTCATTACCTGTAATTTTATAGCCATAGGCAGCCAGCTGTCCAGCCATGTATTCTCCATCTGAATTATTATGTGAGCAGCCCCATGTTCGAATCCAAATTTTCTGTATGCCTGGAATAGTGCTGTTAAGTAATCAATTAAAACAAAGTAAATATCTTTACATGATTTTTAAAATAAAAGCCACTAGATGACTTCAGGGCACATTACACAAAAAACACACTAGAATCAATTTATAAACTAGATACAAATGGATCAATTTAATTGAAAATCTGCTGTTACAACAAAACTCTAAAATCAAAGGACAATGAGGGGGCTCCACGAATAAAGGTGCTGTTGCACAAGCCTGGCAACTAGAGCTTGATCCCTGGAAACCAGGTAAAAGCGAAAGGAGAGACTCCCCCACGGAGTTGTTCTCTGACCTCACAGGTTCACCATGGCACTCACGGGCACACTCTGTGCTGACTAGTCTTTTGTCAACGTGACACAGCTAGAGTCGTCTGAAAGAAGGGAACCTCAACTGAAGAAATGCCTCCGTAAGACCTGGCTGTTCTCGTTCAGTGATGACCAGTGACATGGGAATGTAAGCCCAATAAACCTTTCCTCCCCAAGTTGCCTTTTGGTCCTAAATTGCCACAGCAACAGAAACCCTAACTAAGACACACTTATACACATTATGCAAAGACACAGTACTAATAATCAAAATGTTTGAAAACAAAAATCTAGATAAAATAACTACAGAATCACAAGAAGAATCTCTGCATTTAAGAAATGTCCTTTAGCATCTCTTGTCAGCAAATTATAAGACTGGGAATGGGTTATTTCTAATTAAGCTGTTGGCCAAAGGGATCCCATGGGAACCTCCAAACAATCCAGGCTGTTAGTTGCCCAGGCTAGAGTACTATAGATTGCTATCCACAAGCCTATAGTAAGGCCCCATTGCTGAACTCACCTACACAACTCACTGACCATGGAGAAGTAGAGCTGGTGCTTACCCTGCCTGCACCCTACTGACTAGTGCTCATGGCCTGGAGTACTCTGTATGCTACTAAAGGAATATGCAAACATTAACCCAGCTACAAACTTCAGTCTACAATGGTGACTGCATACAAGATGCACTAGTGCAACAGTGGCACAAGGTTTGTGAGAGAAACCAACTAATGTCTGCTTGGATTCATGGCCCACTCCATGAGACGGAACCCATGTCCCTTACACTGCTTAGGTGGCCAAGAATCAGAGAATAGATAGGCCAGGGACCTAGTGTAAAACCAATACTACTGTTCTACTTTAAATAAAAAAATGTAGCAATAAAATGAGTACTAATGACATTCTGTTGTATTCATAGATCAGCATCTTTTTGTTTTATCTTACTATATTTTATTATATTATTATCATCCCTTAGAAGCCTGTTTGTTTTCTAATGAGAGACAGATGGGAGGGGAGGTGGGAAGAAACTGGGAGGAGTAGAAGGAGGGGAAACAATAATCATAATATATTATGTGGAGAAAAAAGACATTTTAATTAGAAGGGAAAAAATAAAATGGTAAATAAAAAAGTATTTTTTTAATTAAAAATAAATAACGTCCTTTTAGACCCAGAAGAAGATTCAACAAGTAAAGGTATCTGCCACCAGGCCTGATGACCTAAATGTTATCCCAAATGCACATTAGAGAAAGAGAACTAACTCCAAGTTGACCTCTGACCCTCATTCACATGCTTTGGCCATGTATTTGTATGCACTCACACATAATAAATAAATAAAATGCAACTTTAAATAATTCTAAATACAAATAAAGAATGCTCTTTCATGCCAGGTGGCACACACCTGTAATCCCTGCACTCAGGAAAGAAAAGTAGGAGGACATAAAGTTCAGGGCCATCACTGGACCAAGCTACAAGAGATCTTGCCTCAAAAACAGTTTTTCTCTAGATTGCAAATTTAATTCCTACTTACCATACCTACTGATGTGAAGATCTTTTACACATAAATGACTGCACAGAAAATAGCAGTGGCAGCAATAACACCCAGAGAAGAGCTAAGGGCTGCAGAGATGGTGAAGGCAGTAATGTGTTGCCCTGCAAGGATGAGGACCTGAGTTTGGCCTCCCAGCACCCAGAAAAAAGTCAGGCAGAACAGCAGGTGTCTATAAGCCCAGTGGTTGTAGGGGGAGAATACAGGAGAATCACTAGAGCACACTGGCCAGCCCAGCCTAGCCAAATCAATAGCTCCAGCTCCCGTGAGAGTCCCTGTCTCAAGAAATAAGGTAGAAGCAATCACGGAAGTACATACACACAAAATACACATGAATGCATACAATACACACAAACATGTGCGCACACACGCACACACACACAAGCACCTGCACACTCTTATGAACATATACACACATATACAAGGCAAAAAAATATGTAAGCAAAAAATAAGTCTGATGACCTGCTGATTCAGACTCTTAAACACTAGTTGAAATCTTTATCCATTAAAATTTACAGATTAAAAATAATCAAAATTGAAAACTCCATGATTAAAGTTACTGCATTCACAGGTTTCTAAACAATTTGAAAAGGAAAAAAGATTCTCCCTTAGATTGCCCTAATAACTTATAAGTAAACAGAAATGACAAGAGACATGATTGAGATAAATGTGACTAACTTAACTAAAACACAAGCACATTCTAAATGCACAGGCTTGAAAAGCTCAATAATCTAAACAAAGTAATCATTAAACCTTCCACACTTTATCAGATAAACAATTATGAGCTAATTCTAACTGTACAACTATGTGACTGCTTCCCACCACAATAGTGTAAAAAGGACAATGATTTTTTGTGCCCAGTGCCTTTGTCCAATTCCTGAGTATTCATTAATATGCTAAGAAAAATCACATGTCCAAAACACCACTGTAGCATAAGAATCACAAATCTCAATAAAAATTTAAATCTGAAATTACAGAAGATTTAAACCAACTATAGTTAAATCAAAATGACTCCTAGAGTCCTAGCCTATTCCTTCAAAGAGCATACAATCTAGACTTTTGTTTTGATTTTAATTAATTCTTGGAAAATTCCTAAAATATATTTAGGTCATGTTCATCCTCCCAACTCCTCCTAGATCCACTCTCCATTCCCTGAATATTTCTTGCTTTTTAGCCTATTTCTTACCAGGTTTGAAACCACTCAACTTTTTAAACCTATGTTTTCTACTATAAATACAAATATCCTAAAACTGGAGCTACTCCATGTATGGTGTAGGCCAGCTGTGACAGTCTCTTCCCTGGATGGACATAGAGGCAATTCTGAGAATGCTTACCTATCACTTGGTGGCCTGGGCTCCTCTTCCAAATATTTTTGGGTATTCCGCCTTCGTATTTTAGGAAACACATGCTTTCTTGAGAAATGTCTGTCTTGTGGCTTGGGATCTTCCTGTGACATGATGTCTTCTATGTCATCCAGGAGAACATCACAGGATGCAGAAGGCATCTTCTGTACCACATAAAAAAGTTACAAATAGCTCAGGTTTAAGAATATCTGACTAACATTGTGCTGGTACCCAATTCTCACCAACCTTGAATCTAAACCAACTCTTTAAAGCCTAAGTTCACAGAAAACGTAGGAAGATAAAACCAAAGAAACAACCATGCAAATCCTGCTGATAGTGGACTAACCCATGATTGAACCGTAACTGTCAGAACTAATACCATGGAAGAAAAAGTAGGACAGGGTCTTTTCAAGAGAAAGGAAACTGAAAGCAAAACAACTCCCCTCAGGCACTGCTGCTAAGGCCAATGATCAGCAAGGCGTTCAGTGCTATGAGGAAACCTCAAGTGGGCCTTCTTGTAACATGAGGGCCTGCTTGTTGGGGTTTCTGTTCTACCCAGTTCCCACAGCTGGTAAATCCCAAAGAAAATCAGACAGAGAGTCTACATAAGTTATAAACTGATTGGCCTACTAGCTCAGGCTTCGTATTAGCTCTTATAACTTACATTAGCCCATTATTCTAGTATATGTTAGCCACATGGCTCAGTACCTTTGTCAGCGGGGCAGGTCACGTCCTGCTTCTTTAGTATCTGGATAAGACTGCAGAGGAATGGGCTTCCTTTTCCCAGAATATTCTGTTCTCATTACCCCACCTCTACTTCCTACCTGGTTTTCCCACCTATACTTCCTGCCTGGCTACCAGCCAATCAGCATTTATTTAAAATATAATTGACAGATATAGACAATTGTCCTGCACTACCTTCTAAAGAAATTCATCTGCCTACCTGTAAAATTGATTGGTGGGGCTGGAGAGATGGTGCAGCAGATAAGAGAATTTGTTGCTTTGGAAAAGGTCCCAGGTTCAGTTTCCAGCACCCACATGGAGGCTCACAACAACCATAACTCCAGTTGGGAGAATCTAACACGTTTTTTCTGACTTCCTTCTGCACCAGGTACACTTCTGGTGAACATACAGACAGGCAAAATACTTATACACATAAAATTATTTTTATATTAATTTATATATAATATATAATAATTGTATGTATAAACATGTGTGTGTGTGTGTGTGTATACGACTCACTAGACAGCTATGCCAGTCAAAACTAGTATTGGTAAACGCCTATAAAGTATTACTCTAATATCAAAACCAAATAAAGACACACAGGAAAAAGAATATGCCTGACAAATACAGATGCTAAAATCATGAATAAAATTCTTTCAAACCAAACACTGGTGTATATATCAAGAAAATCAAGTTGGTTTTATCCCAAAGATTCAGAGAAATGTAATAAATAATTTAAATAAACTTAAAGACAGAAACATGATCATCTAAACAGATGCAAAGAAAGTCTTTGGAAAAAAATCTAACATGCCTTCATGATAAAAGTCCCAGAGAAGGGGATAGGAAAATGGTCTAGCAGATTTAAAAAAGAAAGGAAGGAAGGAAGGAAGGAAGGAAGGAAGGAAGGAAGGAAG
>LOEQ01002012.1:237760-250551 GCA_001685075.1 Bramus lutescens | reverse complement strand
AGGGCAGGGAACCCTGACTGCTCTTTGGACTGGAGAGGGAAGGGGAGGGGGGAAGGGAGAGGGAAATGGGAGGAGGGGAGGAGGTGAAAATTTTTGAAAAAATAATAAATAAATAAATAAATAAAAGAGAAAAAAATTTAGTCATATTTCTATCCCTATTCTTTTTATCTCAAGTCACACTTTGACAATGAAATACTTCGTAGCGAATGCCAAGCAATAATTTGCATCTTGATCCCTAGAAGCTGAGTGTCATCCTGGTTCCCGTTGCTGTACTTGCGGTTGCATACTTGGGTTTCGTAAGCAAACTATGGCTCAGCTCAACTCTGAGTACCTTAACAATCACAGGGGATGAAAAGAGTGACAAGTCTGATACAGAAGTGATGTAACCACTCATAGAGCTAGCCTGTGAAGAGCTAATACTACAGCAGTTGGGGACTCACAAAGGGCTATCACAGCCTCCCACTCCTGCCAGAAACCCATGAGATTTGTTTTTTTTATTTCCTCTGCATTATTATTGCAGGCATTATTAAATGTAAGTTGTACAAATTAGAGGGATTCTCTGTGACAACGCTATGTATACATGCGATGTGCACTGATCATATTACGCGAGCCCTCTCTCCCCGACACATTTTTAAAACATAGATCTCTTAAAGTCTTATAATCTGTGAGATGGATGACCCAAAGGGTAAGATCCAGATGATTCATAAACTAGTATGCCATCCCTTCTACTTCTCTAGTCTCTAATATTTCCTCTCCACAAAGAAAATATTTCTTATTCCCATAGCTGTATGTTGTTATAACTCAGCTACTGTCTAGTAAAGAGTACCCCATGTTTTAGGAAACCGGCTTTGAAATGTACTCTAGAAATGTAGGCATATTTGACTCCACCCCTTCCAGGGCAGCAAGGGAAGCCATGGAACTCAACCATGGTCTATTAAGTCACTCAAGGAGCCTTTAGTGAGAATGAGCAAAGCTCCTTCCCAAGGCAGCTAGTCTAGTTGCTTTCATTAAAATCTGTACTACCAGGAGGCCCTGCCTCTGACCAAGAGTGAAGCTAATCTCAGCAAAGCAGAGCTACAAAATGTGGATCCCAAATGATGAAACCCTGCTCAAACACAGTCTCAGCCTGCAACCTTGTGCTGCCCACTCTCGGCTATGGGATGTGCACCTCCCCTACCAGATGAGCAGGAATGCTTAGAACTGTGCTATATGTAAGACCTAGTGCATTAAAATTCTTTATAGGCATTTCTGACTGACTGAATCAATCAAGCAAGCAATCAATTAGTTAATGAAGGAACAGTTAAAGACTGCCCTGGAAAGTTTGGGTGAAAGCAAGCAGGCTCAATGTGCCAGAAATGCTTTAGACAATTGAGCATCCATCCAGATCACGTTCTTCAGTGCCATCAACTATAAATGGCAATCACTGTGCCACAGTGGAAGCCTGGAAGGTCAGGACCCCTGTCGTCCCTGTAGTTTGTTCTTGGGGAGTCACTTAGTCCCTCCTAGGTTACATGTACCCTGGTCTTATGGAAATACCCTTGCCTACAGGAGTGATCACATAGAAATGCTGAAGTTGGGCATTGAAGCAGCGTAGCCCAGTGGGCTCCCTTTCCTGTGGAGGACCCTCTAAAGCCTGCTACTGAGTTGGCCTCTGTGAAGAGTAGCCTTGCTTTCTGTCCATGGCAGTGCATCTTCCCAAAGCCCATCTCCAGTCCCCTCCCACAATGGGTGTTTCCATGTTGCCAAAGGGTCTGCTCCGATCATTTCATTCAGCTGCCTTGAATTTCCTATGGCAGGATGAACTTCACCTCTCCTAGAAGGCTAGCCTACCCAATGCCAGAAGGGTCCACACATGCTCTTTTGGTACGATCTTGTGACTTAGTTTGGTCTCTATCACTACGGTAAACACTATGACCAAAAGCAACGTGAGGAGAAAGGGGACTTGGCTTACATGTCTGCAGTCACAGTCCATTGAGAAAAGCCAAGGAAGGAACCTGGAGGCAGGAACTGAAGCAGAAGTCATGGAGAACACTGCTTATTGGCTTGCTCCCCATGGCTTTCTCAGCTTTCTGTCTTGTACAACACAGGATCACCTGTTCATAAAGGACCCTGTCTAGAGAGAGCTGGCCTCTCCATCATTAATTCATTAGTAAAAAATGCCCTAAGATAATTGTGGTGGTGCATGCCTTTAATTTCAGCACTCAGGGGGCAGAGGCAGGCAGATCTCTGTGAGTTCCAGGCCAGGCAAGGTTATATACTGAGATACTATCTCAAAAATATTAAAAGGTTCCACAGACTTGCCTATAGGTCATCCTGGTAGAGGCAGTTTCTCAGTTGAGATTGCCTCTTCCTCTTCTCAGATACGTCTATTGTACAGCACACTTTGTAATGGTGAGCTGGGTTTTGCAACTTCATAGTAAACACTTCTTGGTCCAACCTCTGTGCTCTTCAAACTTGTAAATTTTTTTCCCACGGGAAGCTCTGCATGTTATGGACATGATAAGGACAATTACAGTAATAGTAGTAGCTCTACATTACTAAATAGAAATATTTTCCTGGGCACTCTATTAAATACTTTGCTACATTCATTCATTTCCTTCTTAATTCTGATCAATGAAATGGGGACAGTTGTTACCATCATTTCCAATACACAGATGTAAAACTGAGACACAGAAAAATTGAGAGCTCAGCACAAGCAATGCTGTGATGAAGACGACTCAGTCAGTAAAGAGCTTGCCATGCTAGCATGAGGACTGACTTCAATGGCTAAAGCCCATGTTTAAAATGTCAGGTGCAGCAACACACACTAGGAAGCTAGGTGTAGGAAGATCCTGAGGGCTTGTTGGTCAGGCAGTGTAGCCGAATGCATGAGCCCTGGGTTCAGTGAGAGTCCCTGTTTTGAAACCAGCATTAATAATAAGATAGAGAATGTTAGGAAGATTCTTCATGTTGACCTCAACATGCACATATGCACCCATTTCCCTAGACTTCACCCATCTGGAGCTATATTAGAGTTCTTCCCTTCATCTCTCTGAGTGTCTGTGTGCTGTGTACTGCTACCCAGAGAATTTTTAAATTCTGCAAAGTAGTGCCTCACATCTGAAAGATAATAACCACCATGCACTGGCCTTGGAACCTAGCCGAAGGGGCTTCTAAATATTTGTGAGTGATAGACATGAGATAAAGAGACAGGAAAAAAGAAAGGAAGGAAAGGAGGAAGGAAGGAGGGAGGGAGGGAAGGAAGGAAGGGAAGTATGACAGATGAGTGGAGATAAGTAAGAGGATATGGGGCAAGTGTAATTTCTGTGAGACTGGGACTTGCAGGGTCTCAGGCATCATCACTTTTCTCTGGTCTCTTCTCAGACAGTAACAAACAGAGCAGTGTGTGTTTGCTGCCCCGTTGATCAATGGTGAGATCCTGGTATCTAAATTGTACTAGGTACCCAATTTCTAGGTTCCTGATAAGAAGCTGACTACCAAGAGGGCTGAAGGTCAGGACAGGAATCTGAGTTCAATTTCACCATTTTCTAACTCTTCACCTAAGGACGAATCACCCAGACCTCCTGAGCCTTGATTTTGTTTTATGTGTAATGCGAGATAAGAATCCTTCCTCTCAGACCTTATGAAAACCTTAAATCCATTGAGAATGCAAAGCATTTGATGTCTGCCATGTGTGGGGGACCACTATGTTTGCTCTGGGGGTCACGTGACTCTTCCTGAAAGAAAGAATGGAGGCAGAGACATTCCATTTCTCATCTGAAGCCCCTCAGAGGGAAGTTAAGGTCTTTGTTTTCTGTGCACTCAGCATGACCCTGTTAGAGCTTTCATGTACAATATCCCCTAAAGGCATGAAGGGTTGGTTCCCCCAGCAAGTATTCATAGGTGGAACTTTGGGAAGATTATTGGATTTTGAGGACTCTGACCCATGGATGAATGCACAGATGGATTGGTAATGTGATGGCTTTGCCAAGAAGTTGTGGAAACCTTAGGGGTTGGTAAAGTTAGAGGAAGTGACTCACTGGGGAATATCCTGCTTCGGTGCCTTTCTCAAACGCTCTCTGCTTTTGGGCCCCCATGAGGCAAATAGCTTTGCTCTGTCATGTCCTTCCTGCAGGATGTTTCTGCCTCACCACAGGCTTAAAGCAGTGGCGTACGAACTGAAATCTCCGATGTCACCAGCCAGCACTGACCTCTCCTCCTTCAGGTTGCTTAGGTCAGATATTTTGTCACAGCAATGGAAAGCGGTCTAGCACAGACCTCCCACCACCTTCCCTTCCCTGGAATTTCTGAGGTCATTCTCCACCCAGCAGGTTGACCAGGGGATGAAAGAAGTACGAGGGACCTGCAATGCCAATGTTATCCCCCTCAGGACTAAACCAAGAAAATTAACATGGCATCACTTCCTCCTTTCTCCCACCATCCCCCATCCCACACTCATTGACTCTGTTGACCTAATTAATCAATGAGAATTAGAAAAGAAATCTTCCCCATGTGCTTTGAAGAGACAGGATGACACAGAACAAATGAGACAAAGTCAGCTTGAGATGGTCTCCTTGCTAGTTGGAGCTCTCTGATCTTTAGTCTCTGTGCCTGTGGACAGGTCACAGGTGCTGCTATAGTTTGGCTCATCCTGCTATGTACCAAATTCACCTTAGCCCTCCATTTCATTCATTAATGGCATTTGGAGGTCAGTCCTCAGAGGAGATCACAAGGATGGAGCCCCTGTGATGGCATCCGTGGCTTTGGAAGAGGAAGAAGGCTGGAGCAGAGCCATTTGCTCTTTCTTACATGTGACACCTCCACGGTACTGATCCAGTGTGACGCTCTTACCAGATGCTCAGCAAGATTCACGCCATGCTTTTGGGTCTCTTAGTCTGAAGAACCACACAATAATTGTGTGAGGTCCCACTTGTCACCTGCTCGTCTTAATTCTTTGGCTGATGGAGTCCTATTCAGCAAGTTCTCTACTAAGACTGCAGTTTTCAGGGAACTGTCTGTTTTCGTCTGGCACTTTCAGGGTTTCAGCTTTCACATTTATGGCCTTTGAACCATTTGGAGTTTATTTTTATGTAAAGTGGTGGACATGGGTCTATTTCATTATCTGCATGTGGACATCCATTTTTCTCAGCACTATTTGTTGAAGATGATACTTGTTTTCCAGAGTATGTTCTTTCCATCTTCTCCAAATATCATGTGGGTATAGTTGTGTGTACTCAAGTTTGGGTCCTATCTCTTGCTTCATTTGTCTTGGTGTGTGTGTGTGTGTGTGTGTGTGTGTGTGTGTGTGCACGTGCCAGTACCATGCTATTTTTATTACAGCAGCTCTGTAATATATCTTGAAATACGAAATGTTAATCCCTCCAGCGTCATTCCCTTTGCTCGGGGCTACTTTGGATACCCAGAATCTTTTCTGGTTCTATGTGAATTGAGGGAATTTTTTTTTCTGTTTCTGTGAAGAATGTTGTGAATGTTTTGATCAGGGTTACATTGCATCTGTAAAATTGCTTTTGGTGGAGTGATCATTTTTACAATATTAATACTGTCAGTCCATGAGCATGGGAGGTCTTCCCATTTTCTAGAGTATTCCTTAATCTCTTTCTGTGAGAATTTAAAGTTTTTATTATAGAAGTCTTTCACCTCCTTGATTGGGCTTATTCCTACATGTTTTCTTAGGCACTGTTATGAATGGGAACGTACCCAGGATCTATTTCTAAGCACGTTTGTTGTAGGTGTACAGAATAGCTACTGATTTTTGTAAACTGTTTCCTTTTATTTTGCTGAAATTCTTGGTTATTTCTAGAATTTTCTGGTAGAACTTTCTTAGACCTTTTATGTATAATGGCATGTATTGCTAGATGTAATCTGACTCTTCTGTTATTCGTATCACTTTAATTACGTTACTTGCCTTATTGCTCTAACTAGCATTTTGAACACTACTCTAAAGAGGAGCAGATAGTGAGCAGGCCTGTCTCCTTCATAATTTAAATGGGGTTGCTTCAAGTTCTTTGCCATTTCAGATAGTGTTGGCTGTGAGTTTGTCATGCACAGCCTTTATTCTGTTGAGGTATACTCTCTTCAGTCATATTCTCTTTGGACTTTTATCAAGAAGGCATGTTGGGCTTTTTAGACCTTTTTCTGCATCAACAGGAGAGGAAATCATGCCTGTTACTGTAACACTATCCAACTACACCTGGCTAGGGAGATAAGGAATTGTAAAAGAGAACCCACTACTGCCCCTTTTCTAAACTGGTGTAGCTTCGAACTTCATTCTGAGCACATGTCCTATACCCATAGACAAGTGCAACTCTCGCCCCTCATCCCAGAAGCTTCTTTGTGAAGCAGAGACCATTACAGAAAGGCGCCACTGCTCAAAATGTAGGGAAAACCCGATTTCAGGGTCCCAGATCCAGCTGCTAGGTCTGCAACACAATTTCTACAACACAATTCCTTGGGCTCAGGGAACACCTTGGAAATGGAGGCAGAGAGATTTTAGGAGCCAAAAAGACTAGACAGTCTGCTCTGAGATTGTGCTTTCTAGCTATGGTAGGGAAGCTACATCTATGAAACATGGTTGCTTAAACAAGACCTGAAACATTCCAACACCAGTTGACCTCCCAACATAGGTTGGAGAAAGCTCATAGGACCCCATTCCTTGATGAAGAACTATAGACAATTAGTGATTACTGAAAGAGGGCAAATTAGACTTCCCCAGGAGTGAACGCCCTAACTGTTTATCCA
Organism: Bramus lutescens; assembly: GCA_001685075.1. Lineage (NCBI taxonomy): Eukaryota > Metazoa > Chordata > Mammalia > Rodentia > Cricetidae > Bramus > Bramus lutescens. The sequence goes on along the minus strand of LOEQ01002012.1, from coordinate 243,813 downwards.
ATACCAAGTGGTTCAGCCCTCAAAACATAGACATACAAGCAACACTAGCCTGATTCGGTGTCCTAGTTAAGATTACCATGGCTCTGATGAAACCCTAGGACCAACGCAGAATGGGAGGAAAGGGTTTATTAGGCTTAGGTTTCCTTATCACTATTCACCATCAAAGGAAGTCAGAACAGGAACTTAAATAGGGCAGGGGCCTAGGTAGAGGTAGTTGGTGCAGAGGCCACGGAGGAATGCTGCTTTCTGGCTTGCTTCCCATGGCTCACTCAGCCTTCTTTCTTATAGACTCCATGACCACAAGACAGGGGGCAGCTTTACCCACCATGGGCTGGGGCCGCCTCCTCTATCAGTCACTAGTTAAGAAAATACCTACAGGCTTGTCTACAATCTTATGGAGGCATTTTCTCAACTGAGGCTCCCTTCTCTCTGATGACTCCAGTTTGTGTAAGGTTGACATAAAACCAGAAAGCACACTCAGTAAGTTGCATTTATATATTTATTTGCATGTGTATCAACAATAATTAAAGTAAAATAGATCATAAGTTTGGGAGAGAATGAGAGGGTGTGGAAGGGCTGAAAGGAGGAGAGGAATAAGTAAATGATGCAATTATATTTTAATTAAGTATAAAAGGAAAACAGAACCACAAGCTAAACAAACCTTTCTTATACAAATTTCCCAGCCCATGGATCAGAAAGCAGACTAGGGCAAGGGCTAAGCTCCCCAGTGTGCTGGGAGAACTGGGTAACAGAATGTGCATCTTTAAAGAGGATGCTCATGTGGATACCACAGCGGTTCAGTTAGAGTAGAAGATTTTCCCTCATAAAATGAGGAAATGCTTTGATGAGCATGCATGGTGCCACGAAAACCAGAGCCAATTATTTTGTTTTCCCACATTGCTGTCTTAGTGTGGATTTCCTTCCCTTTAAATCACAAGGTGGCTGCTGCAGTCTGACTATTATATCTACATTCCAAGAAGAGAAAAAGCAAAAGAAAGGATGGATGGCCAGCTTTCTCAGTGGCTCCGTCAAATAGATCTCTGTCTGTGTCTCATTGGTCAGAGTCTTGGTATCTGACCAACATTAGCCACAGGAATTTGAGGGTTATTGTTCTTTGGTTCCGCTGCCATTCTTTAGAATTCAACGGAATTAATCAGGAAGGACAGGAGAAGACTATAAAGAGGTGTCAACAGTGTCTACTGCTGTGTGGGTGGCACCTGATGCCGCTCCCAGCACACAGCGAACACCTCATAGGACTTACATATCCTTAGGACAGAAACAGTTTGTGATTTTCTAAAATTTCAGCCCCTTTGGGACTGGAGCCCGACCCTCAAGTCACACTGTCCTGTATGTAAACAGCCTCTGTCATCACTGAGTGCCTGCAGGCGTCACTCTGGTCAGGTTCCTTTTCCCTCTTTCCTTTGTCCATCTTACCGCTGAGAATCAGCCGTTTGTGATTTTAACATCTGCAAGAACCACTCCCATCACCTCCCGCTTGAATCACCTCCATGCCCAGTATTCCTGGGTGGTCCTAGCTTGTACCTTTATAACCCAGGAACCCATGTACTCGGGCGAAGTTCACTAGGCCTAAGGAAGCAAAGGCTCTGCAGACATTCTCCCTGCGTCCCTCTAGAGTCCCGTGGGGGCCTGCAGATGTGCTTTCCTTGGACCTCTGCTGTGTCTGTTGCAGTCACACATGCCCTGTCACCAGGAAGCCACCTGCAGGAACATTCTGAGAGGGCTAAGGAGTTCACTGGACTCTGCTTCCTACCAAGGAGTGACTTTCTGCTGTTGCCAAGCAAATCCCACTTCAGCAAGCAGCCATCTCCATGTTCTCTTAGCAGAGAAAGAAACGGGAGTCAAGAAGAAGAGAGGAAAGAAGGTGGGGAAAGAGAAGGGAAGAAAAGAGGAAGGGAGGGAGGAAGAGAGGGAGGGAGGAAAGAAAGGAGGGAGAGAGGGAGAGAAAAACAGGGACAAGATGTGAAGTAGGTGGAGGACTAGTTAGGAAGCAAGACACTGATGGGAGTGGAACAGAAGAAGACAGTGGGGTGAGCTTAATTTCCTCACTGTTTATTATATACAAGTATGAAATTGTCAGAATAAAGACTAATGACAGTAAGAGGTCAGTAGGACAAATACAATATGCTAGTTATGATTTAGAATTTCCGAGCCTGGGTTGTGCTGTATGCATTTTACAGATGGGAAAATGGAGGCACAGAGGGAGGGCATCCTTCCCCCAAGGTCATGGAGCAATGTGGCCAAGCAGGGTTCCCAGCTTCTTCCCATGTCCATGCTGGCCTGGAGTCCTCATACTTCCATTTACCCTAGTTCCCAAAATAAATGGCTGGAATGCAGAGCCTTGTGAACATGGTTGCCTCTGTAACCTAGGAAACTCACCTGCTGGGCATGCACCACTCTCTCCATACATGCCAAGGACTGGGCGTGGCACTCCCAGTGACAGAGGAATTCCACATTCCTCAGGCTTGTTGAAATGGGATTTCAGCTGCATTTACCTGCTCTGAGAAAAACTTTTTCTCTCTGGGACATGTGTTCTCCAAGCATTTCTACAGCCTTAGCTTTGGTTTATGTAAGAAGCGCCTCTCAGATGTGGTGCAGAGAATTTGCTTGTGTTTGACATCAGCAGGGACCACAGCATCTCTGGAAACCTTTGTGTGTATTCTGCATCTCTCTGTCACACTGGCCTGACTTACCAGAATCTGAAGGTTGATGAGGTCATACAGCATAGCACTGTGACTTTATAAGACCTGCTTGGGGGTTGAGCTCCCTGGACCTAGTTGGGGGAGGAGCAGAACTGTGTTGAACTGGATCGGTACTCAGCACCTGGGTGACTGGAGTCATTCTCTCAGGAAGCCCCCAGCCCCATCCAGAGTTCCAAAAGAACCAGAGACAGAGTCAAGAGGAAAGGCCAAGATGTTATGACTTTATTTTCAAATTATTTCTTATTTTATTTTTATATCAGATGCTGGAATGCTAGTGAGGAGAGATGGGAAGAAAGTGAAATCCAGCTGCATAGGGGATGAATGGGCCAGGATGAGGATTCAGGCCAGATAAAATGAGACCAGTGTGGATATTTAGGATCCACTTTGAGTGTTTGGACTTCAGGTAGAACAGCCTGTTAGGGCCCCTTCCTGGGGGGAAGGTAGCCGATCAGCTCCCCATCACTTCTTAGCTATTCCATGTAAGGCCCCAAGAACATAGATATGAGTCTTAGTCACAGCCTTGACACAGATATGGGTTTGTTTGGGTGTGGGTTTATTCTAATCACACTGGGATTAAACCTGACACTATTTATCCGTATGTGTTCAAGGTGGGAGAAGTCAGTGAGGGTCCAGCCAGTCATCTCTGAGTAATTCAAGCAACAAGAGGCATATACCTCCAACTTTGGATCCCACTCTGGACACCAAACCAGAGTAGCATTGTACAGCCTTGACTAGTGAAGTAGGGGAGGCAGTTCCAATTATAGTGACCACTGCAGGAATTTAATAAGCAAGGGACCATTTACCGAGAGAGCCCCAAATTGGAGAACCTGGCCTCATTTCTGAACACAGAAGCGTTTGATATCAGACATCTGACTCTGTTCCGAGTGCTCAGCCAGCTCTGCAGAAAGCCCACATCCCAGGGAACATCCTTTGAAGGAGCCAGGGCTGTCAATGGAGTTGTACTAATAATTAGGCAGCAGGAGTGTCCCGAAATGACTGTCTTCATTTGCAATTCAGAATGTCTCTAATTTGCCAAATATAAAACATCCTCTCTGGAAAATCACATGCAGCATGATGAGAGATTACCTCACCTGCCAGCTAGGAAGCACTCAAGATACCAGCTAATTGCTGACTGTCCTGTTCATAGGACATAGGCAGACACTGTTCTGGCCATGCTGGAGTCTCGCTCATGCCAGGCACATGCTCTGCCGTGGAGCCACATGCCCATACCTCTGTGGCTTGGCTTCCTGCTTTACAGATAAGGAAACTGAGGCTCAAGGAAATGAAAAGGTCCCCCATCAAACACAGGGCTGGTGAGGAACAAAGGTGGGACAGTGGCAGTTGTGGAAACAATGATTCTCAGCTAGGATGTTTGCTTTGAGGGGATTTTCAACAGAGTCCACAGACAGTTCAGTTGCCACAGCTTGAGAGCTATGGAGGTGTAGTTCCTGGCAACTACCAAATTCAAGCCCAGGATGCTGGTTAACTCCTACAATGCAAATGGCAGCCCATCACACAGAACTATGTGGGATACAGAATCCTCTTCCTAATAAGCTTTAGAAACCCAGGTGTGCATGGTTAGCTAGAAAGAGAAGCCTTTGTACCTCCAGGCCTGGCCATAGCTAGGTGATTGGAGGAGAGTCATTCAATTTCTCTGAGCCTTGTAATTTGATACCTTTGTATTCCTAGAATTATAAAATTATTCATTGAAATAAAATACATGGGTCACATTTCACTAAAAATGCATGCAATCTCACTTTCAGGGAGACACTGTAGGTTCAGTGTTCAACCCAATTTACAAGTAGAGAAAGTGGGGCTCAGGCCCTGTACCCCCTTTCCAGCATGTGCTCTCCACGATTTGCTTTCCCCCACTTACATTAGTGTGACTGGGGTGTTGGTGACAGCACTCCTGCTCCCAGGATTGGCGTTTGAAAATGAGTCGGCCAATCACAGCGTTACATCTTCCTGGGTGAACCGATTGACCCAGGAATGTACACACGGCCCACTTTGACTTAAGCGATAAGAGATTTCACCTCTTTCATGGGAACAAGTGGGGAGATTGCTCCATAGGGAAGTAGACGCTCCATAGGGAAGTCAGACTAGAGTCATGGCTGCCAGAATAAAGTGCGGATGCATTATTTGAGCCTCTGAATACAGTCATGCTTGACCCCTGGTCTTTTCACTCCTTTGGGAGTCCCAGAAGCCTCTTTTGACTTTTAAGTTTGCATTCCTTGGGAACAAATTAGCTCTGCGGAGCACAAGTAACAGCTCAAGTTCTCTGTCTAAGCAGATCTGGGCCAAAACTTAACTCCTGCTCAATCACACATGTTCCATTTATAGAAGCATCACACACACACACACACACACACACACACACATAGAAATGTCTGTCTAGGAAGAGAATGAGATAGGTGTAAGGGAGAGAAAGAGATGGAGGGGGGCAAGGGAAGAGAAACACTGGTTTGCAACCCAGTAAATGTCCCCAAACTCACCCATGAGCTCACCTAGGTAGCCAGCTTCCGGGCAAAGGCAGAGCATTGAAGCCTAGCCAACCCCCCCTAACCTCCTGCTTCCTGGCTGTTTCTCCAGGTGAACCACTCTCCTCACTTCTAACACCACTGATTAGTTTTGACTCTTTGTTTCTTAGTGGTTGGTTTGTTGTATTTATTATAGCCCCTACAGTCCGGGCATGTAAGCCTTGTTCTGTTGGTTTGGTGGGGACAACTCAAAGGCTCAGCACAGAATTCACTAGGATAGGGAAAGTCAAACAACAGCAGGGGCCCTCCAACACCTCCATGCCTATGTGCTCTCTCCAGTTCAGCCTGTGCTGATAGGAGAACTCCTCATGAGGGCTCGGAATTCCATGGTCCGCGTCCCAGGAGGAACCCCAGGCTGAAGCGGCAGTCTGCTGTGACCCGGGTCAGAAGTCACTCACCATCCCTCCCAGCACAGTCACAGCTTGTGTGGAGTCAGGAACAATAAGGAGTCACCTATTGGTGGAAGAATGTCAATCTCACAATCCCAGATGTTCTATCTGCTCTTGGCATTTACATGAATGTTGGGAGTGTAGGGTGTACCTCTTTCTCACGCTGCTTCATTGGTTATATTAATGCTATTGTGAGTCTTTACATTTTGTTAATTTCCTGTGCTGTACAGTATCCTTATATATGGGCACTAGAGCAGACATGCAGTTCTTTATATCTGGGCCACTATAAACACTGCCACTGTGAGCACTACCGAATGTGTCTTCTGATGGTCATGTACACTCATCTGTGTGAATGAGCCAGGCTAAGGGGCATGCATGCAAAGGTTTGAAACATGTCTTCTTGTTTT
>LOEQ01002012.1:225903-237754 GCA_001685075.1 Bramus lutescens | reverse complement strand
GGCTGATCTCAAAATCCTGTTCTTCTCACCTTCTTGGCCCCTTGAATGCTGGGAATACAGGCTTATACCATCTTGTTAGCTTCTGCAGTGACTCTTGAGCAAATGCACATTCCAGCTGTGACACAGACCCACATGCCTGAGTTTTCAGTAACACTTGGTATTTCCTGCCATTTTTGGTTGGACTTGTGGTTCTCAACTCTCCTAATGCTGTAACCCTTTATTTTTTTTTCAAAGCTGAGGACTGAACCCAGGCTCTTGGACTTGCTAGGCAAGCACTCTACCACTGAGCTAAATCCTCAACCCCAGTAAGTGACCCTTTAATACAGTTTCTCAGGTTGTGGTGACCCAAAACCATAAAAATTATTTTCATTGCTATTTCAAAACTGTAAAATTTGCCACTGTTGTGAATCACAATGTAAATATCTGTGCTTTCCAATTATCTTAGGCAACCCTTGTGAAAGGATCATTCAATCCCTAGAGGGCTTATGACTCACAGGTTGAAAACCTCTGGGTATAGCATTCTGGTGTGTAGTGGTCTTCAATTCTTTTAAAAATGTAAGTCAATTCTGTCTTACCTGAAACCATGCCCCACCTTTTGTAGACAGTTTGCACATATAAGAATGATTGAGTGACTGTGACTTGAAGGTGCTGGACTGATTCATGATCTGTTAGCCAGGACTTCTGGACTGTAGTCTCTTCTCTCCAGATGGAACAGAGGGGGAGCAAATAGGAATGACCAGTGCCCCCTGTTGGGAGAGTGTGGTAGCACGTTTACTAAGACCTGTCCATCCCCAGCGGTTACATTTTCCCCTCTGCCTGTCATCCTATTACACTCAGAATATGAGGACAGGCAGTGCAGCATCAAGAGCCAAAAGGGAAGGTATTAGAGCAGAAAAGCAAAGTTGTCTACACAGACTTGGAGGTTATGGAAGGTTCTAGTACCTGTAAGATTTCCATTTACCCTAAACATCTAAGAGCAGATGTTTCTGACAGGAAAGGAGGTAAAGAGAAAAGACTCGGGGAGATATGGAGGGAATTATGGGAAATGAGGGGGAGATGTGATAGTATTTCCTTGTATACAGGCATGACATTCTCAAATATAAGCAATATTTTTAATTGAATTTAAAAATGAGAGAGGAGAGAGAGAGAGGATTTTGGATCATTTTGATGATCCCTGTAAAAAGGATGCCGTAATGAAAGATCAGAGTCTGGTGATGGAAGCAGAGGTCAGGGGCTGTATTGGCTGACTTTGAAGGTGAAGGAAGTAATCTTCAGGCTAGCAAAGGCCAGAGCACGGATTCTTCACCAGAATCTTCAGAGAGCTTGCAGTCCTGTTAGCAGCTTGACTTGAGCCACATGAGGGCTGTTTTAGGCTTCTGACCTCTGGAACCATAAAATAATAAATCTGGGTTTCTTAAAGTAACAAGTTTGGGCTTGTTTGTCATAGCAACAGTAGGAAAGTAATCCAAGAGGAGATGGCATGGGCGCAAGGATCAGAGCAAGATTGGAAAGAACTCCAAGGAGAGGAGGGGTCAGAAGTTTGAGGACCGAGCATCTCAAAAGAGAGGGCTGTGATTGGTGGGGGAGGGCCTAGCCCATGGTAGGCAGTGAAACTCATGGGCTGGTGGTCTTGGGTCCTAACAAATTGGACTAAGAAAGCCACCAGGAAGCAAGCCAGTGAGCAGCGTTGCTCCATGGCCTCTGCTTTAGTTCCTGCCTCTAGATCCCTGCCGTGAGCTCCTGCCTTGAGTTCCTGCCCTGACTGTCTCTGGTAATGGATTGTGATGTGGAGGTATAAGCTTAAACAAACCCTTTACTCCCTGAGATGCTTTTGATCATGGTGTTTTTATCACAGAAATAAAACAGGAGGCACCGAGAGATAATGCCTCGCTCTCAGAAGTCAACCGAGCATCTAACAGTGTTGCCACCATCTACTCAATGATTCAACTGTTTGATTTGTCTGGCCAGAACATTTTACAATCCAGAGGCCTCCCACACCTCACCTCTAAGGACTAGATAGTACATCTTGGGTATCCGACAGGTAGCACCTGAAAGCAGTGTGCACATGTGATCATGAGCACACACGTGTTCTTGTGTGCCTGTGTGCCTGTGTGCCTGTGTTTGTGTGTGTGGAGAAGTACCAGGCTGCATATTCCCCATAAAGCACCAGCGACAAGCGTCTGCCTTTTTTCTCATAGGCATAAGACCTATGAGAATCGCTGAAGTCTCAGTAGCTGGCAGAGTTTTCAGCTGGTTTTAGTCATCACTTCTGTTTCAAAATAGAAAATGCAACTGAATGTCCTCAGCAACCAATCGCTGAAAATCAAAATAATGATGGCCAGCATGTAAAAAGCATCACACACTGCACCATTATTGCAGGATGTAATCTTCCAGTGGTGTGAGCTCCCTCAGCTTGGAGATGGGTGGTGTGTACCGGTCACCTCACTCTGCTGCAGCGGTTTCTGCACCATGCAAGGCTGCCCAGAATCGTATTTTAAACTCACACACTTATGTTTCTGTGGCTGTGGCTGCCACATTACAAGCAATGTAATATGATTATAAATCTTAGATGCATCGACTGGCAGGACTTCTGAGTTTCAGTTTTTCATCTAACCGATTTTAGCAGGCCCACGGTATTTCCATATGTATTTCACCTTTATTTGATTTCATGGACAATTGGCTGTTTCACAAAGCAAAAGAAAATAAAAAGCAGTTTGTTTCCCCGTCTTCTCAGCATGGATGTTTTCTGGGAAAGGAATGAAAATGTGGGAGGCTGTTCTGGGAGCCCACATCCCCTGTCCTTAACCATGTCAACAAGCCTGCCATCTACCCTCTGGCTCTCCAGGCACAGTCAGGGCTGTATCTCCACCAGTGAGCACTGAGAGTTTGAGCTCCATGGGTAAGAGAAATGAGTGGCTGCTACCTGATCTCCACAGACCTAGAGAAACTGGTTATTACAATTGAACAGCAATTCAAGAGAGTGTGCAATCAACAAGAAACAAAAGCCAGGAGGAGAAAAAATGAATGGGATATGTGAGACAAATTGATGTACTTCTTCCCTCCCATGACTAGAGGCTGGAAATGTGTAGCTGGGTACCACTTTCAGCACAGATGAGGAGAGCTTCTAGGGATATAGAAGGATCCTCCTTCTAAAACTCAAAAGCAAAGAGACAATGATGATGTGATTATTATGCTTTTAATGATAATAAAAATCATGTCAGTTAGCATTTAACAGGCTTACTATGTTTTGTTTTGCTAAGAATCCTCATGCAGTATTTCATGTACTCTAACGTCTAACCACCTTACATGGTAGCTACTCATACAACCCTTACCTTCCAAGTTTGGGGTGTGAGACTCAGCAGGCTACATCTAAAGGGATAATGAAACCAGGAACTTGAAACCAGGCACTGTAGTTCCAAAGTCCCTGCTCCAGCTCCTCTGTTTTCCTCTTTCTATAACCAGGGAGTGCTTCCACTGTAAAGACAGGAAAACTGATCAGAATACTAAAGTGAGGGTGGTTTGACCACAGAGAAGGGAGACCCAACTCAGGCTGGGAGACATACCTTCTCTCTCCAAGTAGTTGCGGAGCTGGTTGAATAGAGATGAACTATTCAGGATCATGGGACTTTGTATGTGGTCTGAAAGTCCAGCCAGCACCTCAGATAGCAGAAGAAAAGGAAACTTGGGAGCTGACATTTCCTGAAGCCAGTCTTGTGCCTATAATCTGAGGGCAGCACCCCTGACTTTACTGAACATGTAAACCACCTGACAAGCACTTGCTGCATCACCAGCTGTATCACCTGGAAGTGACTTGGAAGGCTAAAGGGTATCTTTTTCATCCATTTGCTCTGGACCTAAGACTTCAGATTCTGGCTCCTAAGACATCATATTCCCTTCATCCCTCAACAATAGCAAGCACTGGGAGGGACAAGAGGGAAAGAGAAGGGAGAGGCGAGGACTTCTTTCTTGGCCCTGACTATGGTGTTATGAAGCGTGGGCTGCCACAGTGCCACCCAAAACTCAGAATCAGCCCAGCTCTCATTCCCCCACCTCTCTGTCTTCCTTTCCCTCCTCTCTCCTTCTCTCCCTTCCTCCCTTGTAGGCAAAAGTTTCCTGTCTCAGAGATGTCCCAAATACCCGGCAGCCACTTTCCAAATTACCACACAGAGGCTTAATATTACTTATAAATAATTGACCAATATCTCAGGCTTATTGTTAACCAGCTCTTACATTTAAGTTAACCCATTTTCCTTACTTATGCCCTTCCATGTGGAGATATCTTTTCTCAGTACAGCATGCCCATCTTGCTCTCTCTGCTTTTGGAAGGCAACTCCTGATCCTGCCCTTCTCCTTCCCATCATCCTTAGTTTGATTGCCCCACCTATACTTCCTGACTGGCTACTGTTCAATCAGTGTCTTATTAAATCAATTCAAGTGACAAATCTTTACAATGTACAAGAGGATTATTCCACAGTACTCCCTCTTTCTTCCTCTCCCTTTCTCTTTTCCTCTCCCTTTCCCCCTTTTTCTCTTTGGAATCTGACAATAGCTCCCTCCTCTTTCTCCTCCAGGCTTGATGAAGTAATGCTCTCCCAATCTTGCCACTCCTCAGGCTGCTGCACTGTGTGTGCCTTGTGGGTTGCTTTCATTGCCACTTCACATTTTAGTAAGTAGTTCCTTCTCATACCCCAAATCCAGAGTCCATGTGAGACTCTGGATGATGTAGATAGTTTTTTGTTGTTGACAACCAATTATCCCAGTTACTACAGGGACTGATATCATTCAAGCACATTCTTCCTGCCAAGCATTGTGGTAAGTAAGACCTTTGCTTACATGGTCCTCTTCAGTTTTTGCAATAACAAACATCCTTTACTTGGCACAAAGTTAATGACATGGTTCCTCTTGCCCTCTGGGCTGGTGATTGTTAGATCAGCCATACCAAATTACCCTCAGGCTCCTTTGCACAGGTGGTTCATTCTGCATGCTTACTTTCATCACCATTTCACATTGCCTTTCACGGTGTCCTTTTAATCTTTCCTCAAACCACTGTTCAAAACCACCCCCTCCCTGAAGCCCACCTGTCTGTGCTGCTCCCCCTATGCAAAGTGTGTGTGTTCCTTCTCTGTTGTCTCAGTCTGAGGCATGGGAAACTGCAAAGAACCATCCCAGAGACATCCCTGCTTGGAAGAATGAAGACTGGGAACGATTTGAGGAGATAGAATGTCCTCCAAAGTTCTCTTTCCTACCGGTACTCAACGACTTGAGCACCCTGGATGCAACTGTGTGTGCCCATGACTCCAGCACTGGGGGGGGGGAGAGAAATGTGAAACCCAGGGGCACGCTGGCCAGCTGTTCTCACTGAAACCTTAAGTTCTGGGTTCAGAAAGAGACCACTGTGTCAACACCATGGTGGGCGGGGCAAGAAGAGAAATCGCTTTTGGCCTCCACGCATTGGCAAGCATGAGCACACATACCCTGCCACACACAGAGAAGAAGAAATGGAACAAGAGAAGAAAGAACAGGAGGACAAAGGGAGAGGGGGAAATTACAGGTGGGAATCTAGAATTAATTACTCAGCATAGTTTGTGCACAGAGACATCAGTATTTGTGCAAATAAAACTGATTCAAGAATGTGACCCCTTCTGCCATCTCCATTACATTGAATTTCCCGAGTGCCACTTACACCTTAAGCCGGTACCCCTATTCTTTCTGACTAGTTTTTTTTTGCATGTTTAGTGATTGGCACATTGCTGCATATTAATTCATATAGTGTTGTGGTGTGTGTGTGTGTGTGTGTGTGTGTGTGTGTGTGTGTCTATTCCATGAGGACACTGAAGCTGGTAAGATCACCCTTCTGTGATTCCCAATCCTGCCCAGGAACACTGACCACACCTGCTTTGTGAGCCAATAGGGGGAAACAGTCAGAGGAGGCCATACCCCCCCAGTCTCTAGTCCCTTCGCTCCATCTGTCAGCCTCACCACACTCTCCGCTCGCCAGTCACCGTGCTCTCCACACCACCAAATGCCAGGCAACTGATTGACTGCAACACTCAATTTCAACCCAGCAGAGGACCTGGCAGGCTTTTGATCAATATTTTGCACCACAGACCACTTCCCTATGATAAATGCACTAGTTGAGAAGAGGAAGAGATTAACCTTCCAGCACGGGTGGCAGGCAGCAACTAGGAAAAAGATGGCTCAATTCTATCAGGAAAAGAGGATGGGGCCTATTTCCTGGGCTCGCTGTGACCATATTTCAGTACCGGACAACCATGAATGCGAAGAAGGCACATTCCTAAAGCGACTTGGAGATTTCTGCTGCCAAAGCCAACCGGGTTACACATCTTCTCCATTAACCTCTACCCGTGTTTGGCTCAAAGGAAGCAAGGGAGGAAGAAAAGGCATCAGAGGGCGCAGGTGTATTTAGGGCAGCTGATGGATGGGGTCTGGGAGGAGGGCTGGGGGCGAGCCTGTACGCACACAGAAGATGAAAGTCTCCAGGAAGAATGCTCTCCCCCCATAAATCCTTCCTGCTGACAAACAGAGCAGGAACAAGGTAATTCACCACAGCGATGGAGCCAGCCGATTGCACCAGCAATCTCACAGCCCAACCGGCAGGGAGGAGGGGTGCTAGGACAGTGGCAGGAAAAGGCTCAGTGGTGAAAAGACCCTGCAGGAGCCCAAGGCGATGGGAAGCAGGTGCTCTGAGGCACCTGGGAACGGGGAAACTGTGGCATGCGTACCACTCATTCATTTGTGCAAAAATAATTGAAGGCTGATACGGAAACGTGTGCCTATCATCTGAGCATTTAGAAGGCTGAGAGCTAAGGCGACCTGCAAGTTTGAGAGCAGTCCAGACTACACGGTGAGACCCTGACTCAAAATACCAAGGTTAATTAATTTAAAAAATTAAATATTTCATTTGGCTGGGAGAAACCACAGCAAGAGTTACTGCTTTCATGTTCTCTGGGAATAGATGTGCTTCAGCGGTGAGCAACGGACAAGCACCCCAGCATCCCGCAGGCACTCAGCTTTCAGTAGCTCACACTCACAGTACCCACGCTCCTCTCTGCAGCTGAGGGAACAATGCCTGGAGACATCATGTGACTTCCCCAACTGCACACAGCTGGTGGCTGACAGGCCAGGTGTCATCCCCAAGGCAGGGGACTGCAGCACCTGTTCTTCATGTGTAGCTTTGGGTTTTTGACTCTTCGTGACTGATGTCCATAACTTCTCAGAGGAGTGGTGAATCGTCCCAGCGGAGCCAACACATCAGCCTGATTGGAGCTGAGCAGTCGTAGTGGTGGATACAACCTTGCTGATTATGAAAATCGTGTGGGAAATGTACTGATCTTCCTGAATCTGTTCCAAAGGACGTGGCTGTTGGGTTAGGAGAGAGTTTGCCTGATGCCACTGGGGAGTGTCCAGCTTAGATATGATCCCTTGGAGTATCCAGTTTAGACATGATCCCTTGGTGTGTCTGTGATGCTCTTCAGAATGAGACAAACATCTGACTTGGTGGAAGCTTCCCTACTGGGATGGGCAGCTTTCAATCTTCTGGGGACCAAGAGTAGAATAACAAATGGCTTAAAGCAGACGGTGCCCTTTGTGTCCTGCCTACTGATGGGGACATAGGAGTCTCCCCTTGGCCTGGTTTGCACATCTCTCGCTGATAGCAGGGCTCCGCACGGCCTGCGCTGTGCCACTGGCTTTCAAGTCTCCGCTTTGCAGGCAGTAGATGGGACTTCGCGGCCTCCATCAACAGGTGATTTAGTTCCTCAGAAGTAAAGCTGTGCTCCAGCTCTGTGACACTAAGGCAGCTCCTGACCTTGTCTGGTCTGGGGGGTGGGGGTGGGGCGGACACAGGCATGGACATGTCTTAGAGTTAAGGTGAGGTCTTAAGTTTACATCGAGATAGGTATTAAAATGTGATCTAAAGCCAGATTCCTCCCACAAGAGAGCCCCAAAGGAACCCTAAACATAGGGAATAAATAAAAACAAGACAAGTTTAACAAGACAGGCTGCCAGTCACAGCGACTCTGGAGGCTGAATAGGAGGATTCCAAATTTGAGGTTAGCCTGAGCTTCAGAACAAATTCAAAGCCAGTTTGGGCAATTTAGGGAAACACTGTCTAAAATAACAAGAAAGCAGGGCTGACCCTGCAGCTCGGCAGCAGAGCATCCACCTAGGGGGTGTGAGGCCTGGTGCATCTACCAGTACCACAGAAATAAGAGAAACAAGAGAGGTGGGGCTTAGTGGGCAAAGCACTTGATGAACAAATGTGAGGACCCAAGACTGAACCCTCAGAGTCCATGTAAAAGCAGGTATGGTGGTAAAGGTCATAATCCCAGCACTCCCATAGTATGATGGGAAGTAGAGACAGGCAAATCTCCAGAAGCCTGCCCATCAGCTAGCAGCCTCAGACAAGAGAACCTGTCTCAAACAGTCTGGAAGGTGAGGACTGACGGACACCCGTGGCTGTCCTCTGCCCTCCGCCTGCACTATCACATACTGTCATGAGCTGTATTCCTAGAACACATTCATATACACAGCACACAATCCCACACAGACATACACAGCAGGGGCAGAATGAGAAAGGGAGAGGGGGAGAGGGAGAGAAGGAGGGAGAGGATGGGGAAAGAGGGAGGGGGAGAGAGAACAGGAGTAGGAGTAACTACTTGAATATATAAACTAGACAGGATTCTAAGATCCCAAGTCATAACTGTGGGTAAACTAGTCAGAGCCTGTAGCTTAGGCTTTTGCTCTCACTAAGACCCTCCCTTTTCCTCTTCCCCTCAATGGATGCTTGACACCACCACCTGGCCATCCTAAAGAACAGCAGACAGAGGTGGGCGTGCGCACAGCACAACAGAAACCAGCTGAGCACCGGATTCTCCCTTGTAGGAATAAAAGTCAGGAGCAGAAGCACGCACTGGCAGAGTGAACTTGTAACCCTTTATCTCGCCCACTGATAAACATGCCTCAGTTGCTGCCCTGGACAAGGAAATTTCTCATTGTAAGAGAAAGATGTGGCTGTGTAAGATAAGTTATGGTACAAGCATTAAGTTTCCCGTTGCTGCCATAACTAGCCACCAAAATGGAAGGGCTTAAACCAACACAATTTATTGGTTTGATAGGTCAGAAGTCCTACATGGGTCTCACCGGGCTAAAATCCAAGTGTTAACAGGGTTGTGTTCTTTCCAAGGGCTCTAGGAAAGAATCTGTTTTCTTGACTTTTCCAGCTAGTTTTTCTTCGATTTATGGTCCCTTTCTTTAAAATAAAATAAAAAAACCTCTGGACATATCCTTTGCACCCACTCCCCTCCCGTCTCCCCCAACTAACTACACTTACAGGGAACGTTGGGATTATTCAGGGTCTATTGAGCCATGCAGGCTGCTTCCATCTCCAGGTCTCTAACCTCAATTTTATCTTTACTTTAATACCCTTTGCTAGGTAACATAATGCATCCTATTTCCTCTGGTAAGGATACATCTATTGGGACCAGGGACTAAGGGCTCTACTATCTTGCTGTTCTTTTCCGTGTCCACCAACCAGACATTTTCTCTCTCTACCATTCCCTTGAGTCATGGGCAATATAGATCAGTTACATTGAGGAACCTTTTTCAGATGGCAAAACTAATGAGCTACCTCAGTGGGGAATTGAAACACAGCTACCAAGTGTGAAGCTGAGAGCAAGCTCTTGAAACCCACTGTGTGTTTCATCACCCACAAAATGAGGATGAAACCAGCCCCAAAGGGTGAGAATGAGATTTGAAGGCTACAAACATGGAATACACGAGCACAAATCCCAGTGCGAGGACCTCTGGAACCACCATACCCTCCTGTCTCTTCTGTGCTATCTTACCCATCACTGACTCTTCCAGACATTTCTCACCAGACACTGGAAGCGAAATAATCACTTCTGCCTTTAGTTCCAGAATATTCATTGTCTTGTGTCCGCCATGCAATTTTCCAAATCACAGGCTAATTAAACACTCCAGCAAAGGGCTGAAAGTAGATTAAACATTGATGTGAGCTTCTATTGATTAGTACTTTCCTTGACTCTTAGTGCAATGTTATCAATAACATTAAATAATCTCTTAATAAAATTTCCTCATCATACCACTGTCCTTCCTTGTTTGAGCCTTCCAGAAATGTGATTGCGCAGGGAATAAAGATTCCTTCTGAATGGTCATCAATACATGCCAAATAAAATAGAAAGAACAGAGGAAGGGAGCTACCTCAGTCAAAGACTGTTTTGTGGCTGTTGATTATATTACAGTACAAATACATTCAGACAAACTAACCTAGACAGGGTGTGGATCTCTGAGTTATTTCTGTTTGTTTGTTTAATTTTGAACAGGATCTGGCTGTTGGGCTCAGTAGCAATTCAGAAGGCATTTACTCAATGTCTAATTGCGAAAGCTAACATTTATGCAGCTGCTGCACACAGGCACTATACTGAGATGTGACATGTAGACACCCAGTGTCTTCATGTGGTCCTTCTAACCAACTGTGACATCAGTCCTATAATCATAGTATGCTGTAGATAAGGAAACTTGGGCCTGGAGAAGAGAAACCTGCTCATGGCCACACTGGTGGTGATGGGCAGTGGCAGATTCAGGACATGTCTCCCTGACGTGGGACTCCTAACCACTGGGCAACATGACCTTCTTCATGCCAGAGTCTGCTGAAGGACTAAGAGGCAATTGTGAACAAAAGAGATCCTTAACCACTGAAAGTTGAAAGCGGTGGTGGTCGCAGCGGGGAGGCTAGCAGTGGTATTTTCACTTTAAAAACATGGATTTTAAAATAAGTTATGTGGTCCTGGACTTCAAAGATACAAAGGATGTAATGCAATGGGTAGCAGGGATCTCTTTTATTCTTGTCTCCACTTCTTGGTTATCTGCCACTCCATTAAAGGCTATATTCTCATGTCTCTCCAACATATCCATTTTAAAGCAAATGGAACCTGTAAACAAGATTGAAAGTGTTTAAATCTGCTGTTATCCATGCTGTCAGTGTTGAACAGACACAGCAAGCGGAAGGCAGGGGCTAAGCCCTTGAATCAACTGAAAGGGCTCAAGGGTAAAGACCAAACTGAAGACCTCCCTGAAAGGATGGGGTTTGTCAGCCAATGTGGATGCCCTACTGGAACAGGCAAGTCCAAAGCCTTAGCGGACAGCCACAGTAAGTTTGCTTTCCTTGGATCAGCAAGGGGATCTGCCCCACACAGTCCTTGGGGATTTGGTCTTTTCTGCTTAGCCTCTTGGACCATTCCTCCTACTTCACCAGACGCCATGGACAACCCCACTATGTCCAGATTGTCTTTCACGCTAGGGGACAGCATTTCATTTCTTGGCCCTAACCATCCTTAAGGAAAGCAGGAAAGTGGAAGCGGGCTCTGTGGTCAGGAAGGAAGGAAACTGTAATCAGAACTACATCACACCTGTTCTACTTTCTTCATGCACTTTAGGGCCCAATTCTGTGACTGCAAAGGGGAGGCAGAAAGTCTGGGTGGGGTATACGATTGAGGTTTCAGCCAGGGGAAATCCAAGCTCCTGACTGAACATCAGTTAACAGTCAGACCTCACATGGATAGACATGTTCAATCCAAGGGTGTCACCCTGCAAATTAACTCATATTTCATTGGTATTCCTTTGAACCCAGGATGCCATGATGATTAAAATTTCTAAACTATACATGAACTTATGAAATTCTCAAAGAATTAATAAAAATATATTAAAACATCTAAACTAGATAACAGCTTCCAAATGAGTGAATTTATGAAACACAGGGAACTGAATTACTTCTGAAAGAGAAATTTTTTTTACACCTAAAGAAACTCCA
>LOEQ01002012.1:205632-225751 GCA_001685075.1 Bramus lutescens | reverse complement strand
AGATAGATAGATAGATAGACAGATGGATGGATGGATTGATGGGGATGGATCAACAGAGATAAAGAGACAGATTATAGATGGGTAGGTAATAGATACCTGATGGGTTGATGGATTCCAGGCAATTAAGCTCTATTGATGTTATATTGCTCAAACAGGCATATATGCACACATACTAATTAAAACAGGTCAGGAAAATATCTATATTCAGTGCCATGTACTGTACATAGACACTCCAAGCAGTCTAGTGGGCTCACCTCTTGTTTCTTTACCAACTTTGCTCCATTGGACAAGTTCTTGATTTCTTTGTGTAGTATTGTTTATACTATTCCTATACTTAGTATCTACCAACACAAAACAAATTATGGTGCATTTCTACAATGAAATACTTCTAGTAATAAAGAACAAAGATTAAATGTGTTACATGGAAGAATCTCAGAAAAATGAAGGAAAGAGGTCAGATACAAAAGTGTGCATACTAGGACTAGAGTGTTGCTCAGTGCACAGGCCTAGCACATGAAAGGCCCTGGATTCCGATTTTTTTAATTTTATTTATTTTATGTGTCTTTTACATCATATATCTTGATCCCATTCATTTCCCTGATCCTTCACATCTTCCTTCCACCCTTGCAGTTCCCCCAAACAAAACAAAATTTAAGAGAAAAAGAAAAGAGATAAGAATAGTAAAATAAAGTAAAATGGGAAAAACTTAAAAATCACATCGTGGGAGTTGCAGTGTGACACCATGAATCACTCCATGTACCTATTTCCATGTATCTTTCCTTGCAAGTGTTCATTGCAAAGAGTCATTGGTCTGGCTCAAGGTCTCTTGTTTCTACTACCCTACCGATTCTTAGCACTTACTTGGGCTCCTCCTGGATATCCTGCTGTTGCTCTGTGTTGTGGAGATCCTGCAGCTTTGGGTCTGCAGGTCAGGTCCCATCACTTGCTCCAGCAGATCATAGATGAGGTGGATAATGGAGCAGGCCAAGTCCTATCCTTGGGTCTGGGCCTGGGCAGCTGTGTTCTCATCCACAGAGTGATCTCCACTGCACTACCCAGATAAAGTGCAGGGCAAGCTTTCCCATGTGTTGCTGCTGGTCAAGGGTTCAGCTCCCTCAATGTCTCAGTCCACTTCCTTCCTCTCTTCTCTTTGCCTCTGTCCATAGAGCCTGAACCATTTTTTCTCTCTCCCTCCCATGAACCACCAAACCATACCTTTGCTCACATCAATAGCGTCCATCTGGCTGGTGCTGTAAGGTACCAGGTGGACCTGTGTTCTCCCCTCCGGAGTCTGGATTGTACAGCTCCAGACTTGTACATAGGTCTCCTTGTCCACTCAGGTCACCTAGGTGATGTGCTGGGCTATGCTTCCTCATCACAAAAATATCATCATGGTGGCCTATGGCACCAGGCAAGCTCCTAGTTGGTGCGTTCAGCTGCATAGAGACGTGACTGTGGGTTGTGGCTTTTCTCTGGCTTCCATCTTTAAACAACACATGTGTACACACACAAATGCACATGCACAAGCACACGTACATGCACACGTATAGCCATACACATGATCTGGACACTATATGATTCTGTTTATCTGAAAACACAAATTATAAAGACAAATCAGACCAATAGTTGTGCGAAGTGGAGTGAGGAACACCTGAAAATAGCACCCAGGAACTTTTGGTCTGATGAAAATATCCTCTGTCGGCTTGAGTGGCAGTTACATAGTCATCTTCATTTGTCAAATATTATTGAACTGAGCATTCAGCATGAGAACATGTCATTGAAGTTAAATTATACCTCAGTAAAACTGACTTGAAAATCCTTTGTTCATCTCGTAAGATTTTCCATGTCATTCAAAATGAATCCCGGAGTCCCTGGGAAAGTTGCTACAGCCCCATTGCTGTTTTCTTAGGCCACCTTATATGAGACACTGGGATCTCCCCATTTCTAGTGCCTTCCCTGGCACCTTCCTCAATGAGCATTTCACAGATCCTCCTTCTTCGCTCACAGGGCTTGTTCTATTTTAATCATCTTCCATGCTCACCCTTCCTGAAATTCACCAAGGTCATCAGTGAACTGTGCTCCTGAACTAGAAGGAAATTGTGTGAAGCTGATAATTTGTTCACCCTCTAACCTCGTAGACACCTATGATTCTCAGTAAGTGGTTTCTCAGGCCATGTTCAGTTTATTCCTGAGAATACAGCTATGTGTCCATGTAGGAAAACATTCGTGCACATGCTTAAAGGAATAACACCAGCACATGCTTAAAGAAAGCACCAGATGCTGTGAAGGAGAGAGCAGAGCCCAGGGACAGACAGACAGCTCTGAGTGCAGGCAGATATTTTGAGTGCATAGCCAGTGAAAGTATCTCTGGAAAAGCGACTTTTTGAACAAAGATGTAATCTAATAAGAGAGTGAACCAGGCAGGATCTGGGCGACAGTATCCCCGGGGAAGCAGTAAGTGCAAAGTTGGGTGTGGCTGGGATGAGTAAGCTCCATTCCCCTTCAGTTATCACAGTGTCCCTTGTTCCTGGGTCCAGCTCTACTCATGGCCACACGTGACATTTTGAGGTCATACATCCATCTATTTTTACATATTGTGTATCTTTTCCACAACATTCCTCAAATGAGAGGCCATAGTCACTTTATTCAACACAACATGTGGGCACATGGTGCTTGACTGGTGTGTAGGAGCTATAGATTCAATCCACAACATGAAAAAAAGAATTAACAGCAGAAAGCCCACTCCTTACCCTTTCCTCTGCACCCTAGGGTCCCATGGTTTGCCCCTTACTGCTCAGGGCCATATCTGATGGTTATTTCCACAAGACAGAAAGAGGCACACACTGCTCTTACCAACCGGCCACATTGTGGAATCTGGTAATACCATGCCTCTGCCTGTGCCAAGGTTTGTGTTTCTTATGCTTTGTTTCCTTCTTTTCCATCCTGGGTCCAGTGTGTCAGTCCCATTATATTCCCTCCAGCTCTCCTGACTACTGAGACATGTCTCCAGGTTTGGGGTGGTTCAGTGGTAAAGTGCTTTCTGTGGAAGCCTGAGGAACCAAGTGCCATCTCTAACACTCACACAAAAGCGGCAGCGTTGCAGCTGTAACCCCAAGTGACAGGGCTGGAGAGATGACTCAGTGGTTAAGAGTGCTTGCTGCTCTTCCAAAAGCCCTGGGTTCAGCTCCTGGCATCCGCATTAGGAGGCTCATTCCTGTAACTGAGATCCAGGGGATCTGGCCTCTGTGGGTACCTACACATGCATGTTGTACACTTGAGCTATCATATACCCATAAATAAAAATAAACAAATCCAAAACTAAGGTGGAAAGTGCTGTAAAGAATACAGGAAACATTGATCTCAGTCTTCTACCCATGCCCACATAGATAATCATATCCCTATATACAATGCATATATGCACACACCACACTCATATGCATGTATGCATGTATACATACACACAGTCTTACTCTGAAATAATTCCAATTTTATCGAAAAGCTGTAAACGTGGTTTAAAAGAATTTCTGCATGATGTTAACCTAGAATTCCCAAATAGCATCATCACTCTGTCCAATATATAGCTATAAATAGGCATGGTGGTGCATCCATGGCATCCCACTTCCCAGGAGGCCAAGGCAATCAAGACTACCCAGTAAGAAACATCAACATAGGTGTAAGGGACAGACACATGGATATAACATGTGTGTGGCTAGAAACAGGCATGTAACTGGGTGTTAGGCATACTGATCCATAAACCCTTTGGGATGGGGCAGAGATGAGATGACCCATATATCCTAAACACACTTTATTTCCTAATAACCAGAGCATTCTCCCACAAAACCACCTTACAAATACCAAAATCAAGCAATTAGATAGTATCTCACTCCTATCTAACTCCAAGATTTTATTCAGATTTAGTCAATTATCTCACACTCTCCTTTGATGCTTGGCTATCCTTTAAAACTCTAAATAATAAATGATGCTACCGCCTCCTCTCCTGCTCTCCGTGTGCATTTTCTTTCCAACGCTTAGTGAACAGCACTATTTTCTTCTCATAAGTTCAGTGCAATGCTGCTTAAATGTGTTTCTAGATAGCGCCATTTGTTTTTGATACTATTATTGGGAATATCATCTGTTAATCTTTTATATTGTACCTTGCTGAATTCTCATATGAGCCCAAAACATGTTTTATCCAGTTTTCTGTGTAGACAGCCATGTTATCTGCAAATAATGGGTGTTGGATCTCTTTCTTTATAAAATTTTAACTCCTTTCTTTATTTTGTTCTCCTGGTCACAAAATATAGGAAATGAATCATTCCAGTTAATATTTCTAAACTGTTAATTTGAAGTAAGTATCAGTCCACAGGAAGTTGCCAAGAAACCATACTGGATCATCCTGTATATGCTTCAGCTGACTCTGCACTCCATGTCTTCCTTAACTGTGGAACAGTAGTGAAATCAGGAGGATGGGATTGGTCTGATAAAGATTTCACTGTTATCCCCTCCCTGTCTCTCTATCTCTCTGCCTCTGTCTCTCTTTTTCTCTGTGTGTGTATCAACTTCTGAAAAAAAATTATCCATGTGCCACTTCGTGTGCTAATGGCATAATCCATTTACTTTTTAAAAAATGAATAAATGGGAAACCGAAATTAAACCTTGGGTCATTACAAAGATAAATCAAACACTTTGTAAAAGCATCCAAATTCTGAAATGTCTTGAATCCAATTCGTGCAGTCTTTTGCTAAGTGAATCCTGCTGAAATTAATGATGCCAAGAAATTCATTCAGCTACAGTCTAAAAGAAAAAGTAATAATGCGATCTTTTCAATATCACAGATTAATGTGTAAGATTGGGTCAGTTTTACTGAGCCCAACCTTAAGTAATGGAAAGCGAGACACAAGGACAGCGGTACCTGCTTGGCATCAAATCAGGGATTGTCTCCCTTCTTCTTCCCCATCAGCCCACCTCTCCTTCTTGTCTCTCCATGTCCACCACATTGTAAGGCATGCTAGAGAAAAACTAAGAGAATCCCAATAATGGCAACAACTTAAGCCAAGAATAATGTTAATGTTGGTTTTCTAGCTGTGAAAAATGCAGTAACAGTGAAGCATGTGAACGACGCTGGAACTGGGTGTGGCATGCGTGAGCACAGTTGTCGTTTTAGTTAACTGTAACCGTCAGCTAGACACCACCTAAAAACATGCGAGAAAGGAATCTCAGATGAGGAACTGCCCAGATCATATGGGCCTGTGGGCATGTGTGACAGTCTTGGCTTCCCTGAAGCTAAAGTTACAGGTGACTGTGAGCCACCTGTCTTGGGTGCTGAGAACTGAATGCCTGCTAGCTGGAACAGCAGCCAATGAGGAATCATCTCTGCAGCCCTCAACTGAGGTTCTGGTCTCTTCTCCCACTCTGCCTCTCTCTACTCCTTTATTAATTCTTTCTTCCCTCCCTTCTTCCTTCCTTTCTCTCGTTCCTTTATTTTACCCTCTTTCTCCCACCCTTTGCTTTAAGATGGGGTTAAATTTCCAAATTCCCTAGTTAGTTCCCCATCCTCCTGATGGGGATGACTTTCCACTCGCTTGTTTGGGATATATTTAAGATCAGGCAACCCCTCTTAGAGTGCCCAAATGAGAAAGATGTGACCTAAATTTTTGTGATGGGAAACTAAGCAAGTCAGCTGCAAAGAAAGCAGAAGGACCCTAAAGACAGGAAGCCAGAGATCTCAGAAGCTCATCTGTCCCTAGGATCTACCACCAATATTAGCGGGTATCCCCGGAATGCTGTCTATTCAAGTTACCTATTGGGTAACTTCTGACCAGTCACCATCCCGCCAATGGGCAATTTTCTCTACAATAAATTAGCCAAAGTTAGGTTCTGGGAATGCCAGGGGCCAGGTTAAGAAAAGAAACACAGAGGGTGCTGGGGAGGGTTGAAACTAGAATATAAGCTCCACCCTAACTGGGAGTCAGGTTTGCCTTAAGACAACAATAGACACCTAATGTGGCCGGTGTCCCATTTCCCCCCTTGTTTTGTTTGTCTGAAATTTGAAAGTCAAATCTCATTATTCTCAACTAGCAATTGGTTCCATCTAAGATGGAAGCAGCAGTAACAACAAAATTAACCAAATAAAACCAACCATATAGCACCATATAATATCTGAGGATGGCAGATCAAACCTGGTGTAAGACAGGAGTATAGGTAGCTCATAAGTCACAATTTCAGATCTCTGTATTCAGTGATATCTCAGGGACTCCCCACGTTCTGGGGCGTTCTCTTCAAACAGTGTGGCACAGAGCTTATTGAGAGCCATGCATTGTCCTCTCCTCCTTTCTGGCTGTGCAGTCTTCAACAAGATCCTCTCAGGGACTCAGGCCCCCTCTCCCCTAATGTTCCACATTGCAAGGATTTCCATGGAAATACACACATAAAACATGACCCTGGGGACTTACAACAATGCAATCATTATGACTCTGCCTTCACCAAGATATGTTAATGGCATGCTTTGTCCATAAATCCAAATGACCCAAAGCTAACAAGTCATTGGCCAACCTTCTGATTGCACACCCTGATGGAGGAATGTTGTCCAGGACAGAGTAGGCGCAGGGAGATTTTCCAGCAGCTACATCAGGACAAGTGCAGCCGCTGAGTTGAATCACTGGAGATACAGAGGATGTGAGCGTGTGTGGCTAGAAAATGGAACCAATATCTACCACTGTAATTGGATCACATTCAACTCAACATTTTGTCTTGCAAGTTTAAGTACACAAAAATGTGCTGTAGATATATGTAATTGAGTTTTATTTCGCTATAAAGAGCAAAATCATGCTACTTGCAGGAAAATGTCTGGAACTGACATCATCCTATTAAAGTCAAGTCAACCAGGCTCAGAAAGAGAAGAATCATGTTCTCTCGCATGCAGTCTACATTCATATGTATGTGTGTCTCTATGTGCATATACATAATGTACTACTATATCCATGATGTCAAAGTAGATGGGAAATTATTTGGGAGGAGAGGGGACAAGACAAATCATAGACAGTAGAAAGGAGAGGTCAATATAGGATAAGTACGAGCTAAGTATGTGACAGACAGGTGTAAAGATGCTGAAATGAAACAAGTCATTTTGTGCAATGAATATATCCAAGTAATTTTGAATTTTTATTTTTAAAAACATATAACTTTTTTCTTTGTAAATAATTATAGATGTTTAAAATGGCTTTAGGCATCCCATAGACCCTTCCTATATACATTCACTCACCTAGCTTTCCTGTTGTCAACATCACATGTGACCTTGGGAATCACAATTGGAAAACCAGTGATTTTGGTCCAGAACTATCAATTCATTGCTACACTTCCTTGTGATTTTTCTGATAGCATCACTTCTCTGTTCTGGGATCCACTTAAAGGCACCCCACTTCTCTAAGCTGTGGCATATCTCATCTCCTCTGATCGTTCTTGGGTGGGTTGTCAGTTTCACCAGACTTAGGGGAAACACCAACCAGCGCTCTTCAGAGCGCTGTGGATCTGAGTTCACTGGAGTAGTCCTCATGGTTCGAGGGTGCTGGGTTTGAGGGAGCAGCACTGCCAAGGTGGGGTGTCCCCTGTCACATCATCATCATACATGTGGTGACCATAGAGTACACTGGACATGTTAACACCCAGCACAGGGTTCAGGTGGTCTACCAGGCTCTTCTCTACAGAGTTAGTGTTTCTCCCCTCCTGCACTTTATTTTTTGGAACAAAACTGTCAAGTGCAGTCTGCCATGGACAGCTCCTAAAACAGCCACAAATGAATTTTTCTATTCCTGTTTGGCACCATTTTTTCCATTTTACAACAGTGGGAATGGAAGTGAAAGGAGTTCTGAACCCCAGATAGCTAAGTTGATAGACAACACCTCAGGATCACACCTCGTGCCTTGCTACCTCCAAGGCCTCCCCCCCTGCACAGAATGGCACACAGCACTCTACCCACCCCCTTTCTGGCTTCCATCCCCTCCTTGGTAAGCCACGAGTCTTTAGCAAAATCAACTTTGCCGTCTCACCAGATACAAAATGGTTGTTTTCTTTTCTTTTTTCTTCAAGGGCAGAAATTAAGCTTCTGGCTCAGAGAAACATCCTACAACATCTTTCTCAGAATCACTGTGCCCTTGTGTTCCCCAAGTCTGGGTAAGGAATGAGTCACTTGCTTCCAAGTATTCTGAGATCTAATGGGGGCAACAGTCATAATTGCCCATTTATGACTAACACAGTGACAGGTGAATTCACATGGGCCCCAGTATCCCTAGAAAGCAAACTATGGAAATAAATGTTTCTGCTATGTGAAACCTCAGGGAGACAACAATGCTTCCACAGCCTCTGATCTTTTAACTGGGCACATGTACAGCTTATAAACCTTCAAAATATTCCACAGTTGGGTACTCTTGACTGCAAGGGTCAAAAAACATCCAAGGTAAGTTGATTCTAGAAGAAAAGAAAAAGGAGAAGGCACCATTCATGTCGCATAGAAAAGCCACTTCTAATTGTTTCAGACCTGGCTGGGTTTTTCCCTCCCATTGATGTATTCAGTTCTTCAGTACTGGCTTCAGCCTTGGGTTTTCTCTAAGCTGTCAGGGTACTCTGTTGTTCTTGGCTACAGTCTTATCAAAACAATACTAGCAGAAAAAGCAATGGCACTTTCTGTGCTGATTGTTTCAGAAGAATCCAATATCAAGTCTGAGTGCAGGAAACGTAGTCACAGAGTGTACCAGCAGCCTACTGTCATAAAGGTATTGGCCTACAGCATTGCAGTAAGAATACATACATTCATCATGTAGCTGGCCGGCCGAGGCCCAGCCAATTGCTCTGCCAGTCTTAATGGGGTGTCATTGGTTTATCTGAAACATGATTAGCTAGAAGTTGAGGTGATGACAGTGTACCAGGTCTGCTTACATCTCTCTTCTTCCAATAGCCAGCCTAAGCAGGTTGTCAGTGGTGATGGTAGAGGTTCAAGAGTAACAGGGGTACCAGCCTTGGTCGGAACAAAAAGATCCCCATCATTTGCACTGTGCCTGACTAATAACCACGGTCCCAGATATAGAAATATACTCCCCACTTCAGGTAGAGAAACACTTTGGACTGCATGAAAGAACAGGGAAGAAGTAGCAGCCCAGGAGAGATCCATTGCCCGCGGTGACATGGGATGAGTCACATACAGGGCATATGACCACATCTGAAGATGTACAGGAACTGACTTCTTCCAGAAATGAACAGAGTGGTGCTTTTTCCCCGGGGAGATTCTGCAGTGAAGTCAAAAGGACACTGCAATGTCTCAGTCTGCCTTACAGATAGGCACAGAGGCAGCCTAGAGCCACAACGTTCAAGGTCACAGTTAAACTTGTCTTCTGACACACTCTCTCTCCCTCTCTGCTAAGAATGGTTCAATTCCAACTGCTTTAGTTTTGAGAATTTTTACTCTATTTTCACTTCGCCCTGCTTGTGGTAACTTTATTGTTTGGCACCTGTGAGTCACTTCATTTTGTCAGTTTCCCCCAATTCTTAGCTAAATTTCTTGCACACGTTACAAATTGTTTCTCTTTTTAAAAAATAAAGATATTTTATCATTAAAACGATATTTTTTCATCATTGTGAGCTCATTCATATAAAACTGTCTTCATATTAAGTAGGAAATATGGTTTTAAACAAGAAATAATAATAGAGAATCACCATAGTTCAGACTCTGCAACTAGGAACAAAGGTGATTCAGGTGACATTGTCTTGGTGGATTTTGTGCCTGGTGATCTGAAAACACTTGGTAAGGGCATGCCTCATCACTGAATGACCAGGCTTCCTTGCCACAGCCCTTCAAATCAATCTTCTCAGACAGGCAGTAGCTTCCAGGAGCTCACGAAAGCTCCTAAAGACTCAGCTTGAGCACATTCCTATTCCTGGCTGCCTTCAGATGGGAGCTGATATTGAAGGTTTTGGCAGCATCTAATCTGTGCAATAAATCCTCCTTAGAGTTGAACTCTTCTCTCTTGCAGAAGGCTGAAGTTTCCCAAGTGGCCTGCGCTATGGGTGCTGGGGTGTGGCGGAGCAGAACACAGCATCAGGAACTAAGGTCTGTCTTCCAAGACCAGGTAATTGACCAGGACCTGGATATGATCAGAAATGCTTCCCAATGAAGCAGACATGCTCTGGCAAAGACACAGCCCAGGACTAATTAAATAATCACAGCACTCAGAACACTGAATGAGGATTTGGAGTTCCAGACCAGCCTGGGTGACATAACAAAATCTGGTCCCAAACAAATGCATCTTTTCAACTTTGCTGGGGACTTTTTCTTGTACCTCAGGCCAGTGAGAAATGAGTGTGAATTTCTTAACTAGACTTGAGATGTGATCTGTTACACAGTTTAGAGGGATCCCTTTGGCATTAGTGTATTGTATAACTGAGAACCAGGTTCAACTATGTAGGAGGAGGGCCCGCTTGTTTGTCCTGGCTGCCCAGAACCAAAAATAACCACATAGAAACTATATTAATTATAACATTGCTTGGCCCATTAGCTCTAGCTTCTTGTTGGTTAACTCCTACATCTTAATTTAACCCATTTCTATTAAAATTCGTATCGCCATGTGGCAGTGGTTTACCAGCTAAAGTTCCGGCATGTCTGACTCTCATGGTGACTTCATAGCTTATCACTGACTGTACCTTCTTCCTCCCAACATTCAGTTCAGTCTTCGCCACCTGCCTAAGTTCTGCCCTATCAACAGACCAAGGTAGTTTCTTTATTCATTAATGGTAATCACAGCACACAGATGGGACTCCCACATCACAACTACAGATCAGGAGTTAGTTAGCAGGAAACCAGGCCCATGAGGTCAAAGGACTGCAACACATGCATGATGCATGTCACACTTAGAGGATGTGGAATCAGGCAGCCTGGGATCAAGAAAGCAGCAGTGTTTATTGTTGGGTTATTTTTTGACACCTATTTTTATTTTTAATCATGTGCATGTGCGTGTGTGTGTGTGTGTGTGTGGTTGGTTGGTATATGCACTTTATTGTAGGCCAAAAGCATCAGATCTTCCTGGAACTTGTTACATGCAGTTCTAAGCCAGCAATGTGGGTACGAGAAATTGAACTTAGGTCCTCTGCAAGAGCAATAGACACCTTGAACCTATGATCCTATTATCCAGAACCCATGTCTTTGGTGTTCTTTTTCAAAAATGGTGCTGAGGGCCACACAGGGCAATGCATGCCTCCCTGACATCCCTTGACCATTGTCTTCTGCAAAGTTTGACTGGAAAAGAAGATTCCGTTTTACTAACAACCACCACCACCACAGCAACAAAAAGTGCTTTTTAGCACAATGAGTAAAATTGTCAAACTGGGAGACTCTTAAAGGTGATTTGTAGACTTCATTTCACAGGGTCATCAGGAGTGAGTCTGTCTGAACTCCTGAGGATGCGCACAAGTAACAGTGGGAGCCCAGCAGAAACAGAGAAAAGCAGAAGTGAGCCAAACCTGGGCCCTAGGAGATGCTGTTAGAACCTCATCCAAAGTGGCCTTCCCAGAAAACAGGACAGCTGCAGTCTCCAAGAAGCTGTAATATAAACATGTGGGTTTCTTTGGAGCAGTTCTGCACAAAAGAAAGAAGATGCAGAGGAAGAGGACTTACCTGCTGCCTCCAACTGCCAGCTGACACCTGAAAGCACCTCCTGGTGAGCAGGAGGGATTCATATATGTCTCAACTGCACATGTCCAGTGGCAAGCAGGAGGGATTCATATATATATATGTCTCTACTGCACATGTCCAGTGGCGAGTGGGAGGGATTCATATATATGTATCTACTGTGCATGTCCAGGAGTCCCGAGGGGTGATTTAAGAGAAGCCCTGTCTCCACACCCCTGGAGATGTCCAACCTTTATACAGATCCCCCTATCCATCTAGACATTATAGCACACTGAAAAACTCAGATGCTGAAGCCAGATTCTCAAAGTCGATTTCCATCCTTGTTGCTTCTGCGGGCAAAGCTGTTTCATCTCTCTGTGCTTCAGTTTCTCTGCAAACAGAATGGATTTATAATCATAGGAATAACCTCGATGGGATGATGCAGGGTGAAATGACTTAATCAATAGTAGTATGACTGTTCCTTCCAGGTTGGAAAAGGTCATCACTGTCTCGAAGCAGAGAAGCTGTGAGGACCACAGGGGACCTTTACAAGATCAGGCCAGTTAACATCCCTTTGTGGAGAGAGAAGCTTCCAAAACTCATGAGGCATCTAACCCTCTCCCCAAGATAATACAAGAAGTGAACAGTTGACAGGGATGAGACTTCTCAGGGGTGTCTGTGAGTCACCTATACCCCTGTATGTGGCCCCAGTGAGGACACTGCTTCACTTAGTTGGACTTGGACAGGATCCTGTTCTTGGTCTGTCTCTACCCTCTCCATCTCAGGTGACTAGACATTTATGTCTCTCCAGGAAAAGTCACACAGACCAACAAAGTACAATGCTGAGAACTATGCCAAGCATTTGGTGCTAATTAGCATTGAAGACTGCCAAACTGAACACTAAAGGCATTCTGCGTTTGGAAGAGGGAATTGGATAAGTGGTGTTGCTGATGGTCTTCAGCAGGGGGTATCTCCATGTTGGCACAGAAGAAGGCACAGCCTCGTTTCTCCAAACAAAAGGGAGATTGATCCCCCATCAAAATCCAAATAAGAAATAGGGTTTTCAGACAGCTTCATATGGCCACATGGCAAAGGCAGGCTGGTTCCCCAACATAATATGCTTTGGGTTATTATACTTCCTACCTAATAAACATCATGCTTTTGTATTTCTCGCTGCAGAGGGAAGATTCTCACTGTCCAGAAAGGCAGTGTGTGTGTGTGTGTGTGTGTGTGTGTGTCTGTGTGTCTGTGTGTCTGTGTGTCTGTGTGTCTGTGTGTCTGTGTGTGTGTGTTAGAGCTCACTGAAACAATACCACCAGCATCTCATCAAGGGCTCCCACCCTGTCTTACACTCTCTCTGGAAGGCCAGGCTGGCATTTTACACATGACTGACTGAGGCCCATGCCTGTTTCTATGTGTTTGGATTTTTGTGAGTAAAATGTGCTCTTGGGTGCTTGTGTGAATGGCTGGGACCAAATGTGCGGTTTACCTGTTATTGTAGCTAGGTGTGAGCAAAGATGGAGATGGGCAGTGCACACTTGTCAGTGCAGCAGTGATGAGTGGCTGGAGGCAGAAGCCGCCCTGGTTCTGTTTGCAGAGGCTGGTGTGTAAAATAGGATGAGAAGGCAGGCTGGTGACTGGGCCAGGCTGGTAGCAGGATGGTAGCACAGCCCGTGGAGTCCTGCCTGAGGTGTAGGGGAGTTCACAAGGATGACCTCTGTCTCCTCACAAAGCCCAGAAGATTTTCTGGGTAGTGCCTACAACCACCATCACCACAATGATCTCGGATTTTCCCCAAGGAAACCGGAAAAAGGACAGGATCTACTGCTGATGCATCTACAGCACAGGTAGCTAGGCCATCACCCATCGAGTCATCTCAGCCACACAGCGCTTCAACTTCATGGCTAGTTGATAACGCCACAGGCTAATTGTTTGATTACGCTGCTCACAGAAGCTCCATCCCATTCTCCAGGTTACCCAGCACCGAAGCTTGTATCCGTGGGAGATGCAAAGAAAATGCAAAGCCTCCAAGAAAGAATGTGACAGGGTGTGCGGACTGAGGAACTCACAGACTGAAGAACACACAGGCCTCAACTTTACTCAGTCCAAGTTCCTACTGCCAATCAACCACGAAAGCCTGCTCCTAGGCAGCTCACGGCAGCATTCTGCAGCCTCTGGCTTGCTCCTTACATCTGACTGGTTAGTACAGACCACGAATGCAGCTTCTACCTAACTTTCATCTTTCTTTGTCACAGCTGGTCTCAATGCCCACAATGATACAAAGCCCACATTTGGCCTTCATCCCTGACTTCCGGCATGAAGCTCTTAAAGGTGAAAAGGGAATACGCAACTTGGAAAGTACCACAAGAGACAGAACTTTCATGAGACTGAGACTGCAATTTGGGGGTTTGTCCTGGTCCTGGATATTTACTCTCTGGGCCACCTAGTGGGTATCCGGTGATCTGAAGGACTGGCTGTGGGTACAAATGAAAACTATTCCCAAGCAGTAAGAGTTGAGGTAAAAATGGCTCAGACCCAACTCAGGCCCCAGGACTCAAGGTTTCTGGAAATCAGAACCCCAACAAGCCCTTTCTACCTTCTACCAAGTGTTTTAAGGTCTGACCCACGTGTCCAGTCCTTGGACTCAGGGCCTAGGTTTGTATCTGCTCATCTTGATCCGTATGCTAGACAGAGGGAGGAGCAGGGGAAAAAAGGAATGAGGGAGCAAAAGAAACTAGCAGCCTTCCTTCGTCTGTGGCACCACGTGCTCACGGTCACACAGTTGTGAAGACACATGACCCTTCCTATTTCCCACGTGGTTGCAGTGAGGCCGGGAGAGGCTGCACTGTGTGCTAGTGTCTACCCCACACTCAGCAGTGGAGTCAGAGCGCCACACTTACTTAAGTAAACATAACCAGCAAAGTTTCTCATTCTTCCGGTGTTCTCCCAGAGCAGACCTGGCTGCCTTCAGCCAGCTATCTAGCATGGCCCTTGGCACCTTTCTCAAGGGCCTTCTGTAAGGCCCTTACCTAAAAGTCCCATGTCTGACCATTGCCCATGTCTTACTAAATCAGTGGTAGCATGCATGTAGACAGCCTAGCATTCATGCCTTCTACCCCCAAACTGTCACTAATTGAGGGCTTCTCTAAGTCTACCTTCAAAGCCTGGGAACCAGGCGGTCTGAGAACCGAGCTCAACATGAACTTCACGTTCTCCCTGCAAACCCAACCCTTCTCAGAATATTCATCTAAAATCCATGTTTTCCTGCTCTTTCATAAAGCATTCAAAGCGCAGGAGCTAGATTCAGATACCTTATCCACACTGTTAGTTCCTAAGGTACAACCGAGGATGCAGGGGGTGGGATATGGATGGGGCCCAGAACGTAACCTGGGAGGTTATTTTTTAATGAACTGGGCTGTTGTCAAAAGTGGCCAAGTTGCACTCAGAAGACATTACTCATGGGATTTGCATTAACAGAATTCTATGCAAAGTTTACCATATTCTGGGCTTTGGGAAATGTCACAGAGTACATATACTGCCAAGACTCATCCATGCCTATAGATGCTCATGAGCTCAGGTAGGACAATCTTATGGAATCATGGGAAAACAGTAAGCAGGATAAAGGACAGGGAGGAAGGGCAGTTAGTAATGGGCTCTGAGTATTAATCGGGACCAAAAATGTTTCCTCATTAAAGCTGTATCAAACTAAGCATGTGACACCTCTCTTGACTTCACTGTCCTCACTGAGTTATTATGACAGTTAAATAATTGGACAGACTATGCAGGTGACACAGTTACAATTTAGCAACCAATGGGTAGAGTTACCTTACGTTAAACCAGAAGGTGAATGTACACTCAGCATGGGAAACCGTGGTGGGCTTTGTGAAGGAGGTGCTACTCAAGATGAATTGGAAAGAGAGTCGGGAATGGGGCAGGAAATGAGGAAATGGTGGCTTCCTCCCTGATTCCAGTCTTCCCCTTCCTGGAGTGTATGTTGGGGACCCCAGTCCACTTTAGTCAGCCCTGGAACCTAATCCTTTAAACACCCTGCCCCTGCTGAGCCCCAAGAAACAGCTTGTTCCATGCAGGCTCCTCCTCCAGAACCCTGCTCTCAAGGCATCAAGGACTGAATCTCTGTCCATTGTACTGTCCCACGTGCCTGTCACACACTTTGTACATTGTAATGTGTCAACTGAATATGTGGATAAACGACCAAATGAATCAATTACTCCTCTTACCTACCAGACACTGGTGTGTCAGGGCCCATTACAGAAGGTCGGGCAGAGGAAGCATTAGTAGAACCAGGGATCCCTAAACCTATGCTTCAACCAACTGACACCTCTCAGACGAGCTTTGCATTTTGGAAGGGTGATCATAAGGTTTGTCGATAAAAGAGCTCTACCGCTTTGAAAATCTACCTTTGAAAATCACTGCTGTCGTGGGGAAAAGCATAGCTTTGAAATCAGCAAGTCTGGGTGAAATCTTCCACTTTACTGGATGCTATGCCAAACAATCCCCAAGCTGGTCATGGTTGTCTGTAAAACATTGTGTTTAGGACCTGCTTGCCTCCTGGCTCCCACAGGCTCACTGTAAACAGTCACATGGCTCTTCCTCCAGGTGCCTGGGCTTCTCAGGGTCTTCCCTTTGCTATGTCCTTGCCCCTGTAGATCATTCTCTTCATGGGCTTGCCCCTCCCCAATTCAGTACCTTCTCAGAGGCCGCCAGAGAGACCCCTGCAAAGTAAATTTCCTCCCATTATCTTGGCCCCCAGAAGTTGTGCTTCTCAAATTATACCCATCACCTATCTCTGTGCACATCTTCATAGGGAAATGTCATGGCTAGAGCTATGCTGGCTACTTTAATGTCAACTTGACACACACTAGAGACATAGGCTTAGAGAGAATCTTGATTAAGAAAGTGCCTCCCTAAGATTGGCCTGTAGGCAAGACACATGTATTTTTTTTGACTGGCAATTGAAGTAGAATGTTCATTGTTGTGGTGTTGCCCTTAGGTGGGTGGTCCTGGGGTTGTTTAAGAAAGCAGATAGAGCAGGCCATGGGGAGCAAACCAGTAAGCAGCAATCTTCACAACTTCTACTTAGGTTCCTGTCTTCAGCTATCTGTCTTGAGTTCCTGCCCTGACTTCCCTGGATGATAGACCACCAGCTGTAAAATGAAATAAACCATATTCCCCCCAAGTTGATTTGGGTCTTGGTATCTTATCAAAGACTAAAACCAAGACCCTAGCTGAGATAGTACTCAAGGGCTCTTGTGCTGAAGGTTTAGACTCTAGCATAGCATTGTCCAGAAGTCTGGCTTGGGAGAAGTGAGTAGGAGAACTCTGATCTCATAGTCCATCAGGGAGTTCATAGTGGGCGTTTGGGAAGTAAGGCCTAGATGAAGGTGCCATGTCATCAAGATATGTTCTTAGGACTGTGTTCTTCCCCTGTTCTCCCAGCTCTGCTTCTTGATTGCTTCCCACTGTCATGCTCCTCTGCCATGATGTCCCACCTTGTCACAGGCCCAGATACAACAGAGCCAAATGACCATGAATAGATGAGACTAAACAAATCTTTCCTCCTTTAAATGGTTTACCTTTAAAATCAGGTTTTGGGTGGCTGGAGAGATGGGTCAGAGTTGAAGTGCACTGGCTGTTCTTCTGGTGGACCCGTGTTCAGTTCCTAACACCCACATGGGGCAGTCCACAACCACTGTAACTCCCACTTCAGGAGATCTGACCCTCTCTCCTGACCTCCGTGGGCACCCACGTAGGAGGCATATACACTGAGAGAGACACCCACAAATATGTAAGTAAAAAATTTAAATTTCAAAGACCATGTATCATAACACAGGAGACTAAAACGATTCACACTACCAAGGACTGGGTCCTCAGTGATTGACATGCTTCCTGGCATAAAGTAATTTCTCATCAATATTTGCTACAAGAATGAGCACAGTCGCACAGCATGTTGATGACCTACCCAAACCTCAAGTTTTCTCAGGTCTAATTTGGAGTGGATGCTGACTACCTCTTAGAAGTGCTGATGACTCACCCAGTGAAATTGTGTGCAATACCCCTTGTAGCAGGGACCCCCACTGGTGCACTTCTCCTGCCTACCTGCCCACCTTCCTGCCCACTAGTGCTGGCCTCAGCAGCCAGCCAGAGGACCTGCTTGAAACTAAATTACATTCTAGACCCAGAGCCATCCTTCAGCTCTGAGCCTGACAGAAGCCTGCAAGCCTGTCAGCCTTAAGCTGCCACGCATCTGAACACACAAACTGAAAAATTAATGTCCCTGGAAGGCATCGCCTCCTTCCCATAGACACCCCTGACCTTCTCGCCTCTCTGCACAGCGGCAGAAGCTGGTGCGCTGGCTTTGCCGACTCAGTGCACAACCACAGGCCTGCAGGGCTGGCAGGAGAGAAGGGAAGTATTCGGGATTCTTTTTATTTTTTATTTTTTTGTATCTGTGGGAAGCAGAAGGCCCTGGTGGTCACACCAAGACCTTGTTAATCCAATGTGCTAAGCAGAGGGAGAATTCAGGAAGAGAGTGAAATTGAGATGGCTTGCATTCATTGTCAGAGCCCTGGTAACCATCCTTGGGGTCCCTGGCTGGTGGCTCCAGACAAGGCTCAGGAAGGATACACAGGCTAGGAGAAATTCCTTGGTATGCTGGCAAGGAAGGGACAAATCATCACTGTTCCAGGATGGCACTCTTACAGTGTCTCGGGGGCAGCAGGGACATTTGTGACCTTACAGATGGTCATCAGGAGACAATTCCATAGCAAATCTGTGCATGGGACATCAGAGTTTCATGATGGACTTGGATGATGACCTGGACCATCCCAAGAAACCTAGACACTTACCGTGCCTTCCTCTCCTTATCCCTTGAGACCAGTGTTCTGTATCTAGCTGCCTACAGTCTATTGTGGTGCACCAGTGTCCTCAATAGTGTTTCATATATGCATACTCTCATGATGTAACCCAGGCCTGCCACCCAGAGTCACATTCTAATAGGTCACTCAACTCATACATACATTGGGGGTTCAAAGTCTGCCAAATGCAAGAGAAGGGGCTACTTACTGTACATGAGTGTGGTCATCAGTTTTTTGTCACTGTATCAAATACTTGACAAAATCACTATAAAGAAAGGTTCCTGCAGGTTTCAGGTCATGACGATGCAGCCCCACTGGTTTTAGGCCTGTGTTAGACATGAGACAGTGCTTCATGGTAGGAATACGTGACAGAGAAAGTCATTCCCCTCACTGCAGAGCAGGAAAAGAGAGAAGAACGAGGATCCCACAATCCTCTTCACCCACCCGCTCCAATGGCCTACAAACCTCCTACATGACCCTTTGTCTCAGAATTTCCACCACCTTCCAGTCATGCCAAGCTGGACCAAACCTTCAGTGCATGAGCTTCTGGAAAACATCCTAGATCTGAACCATTGGAGTAATTTGACTAAGTTGTGGGATGTCAAGATAGCTGCTTAACCGTTATTCCCAGGCACATCTGTGCAGTTAGCATTGGAATTAATGGTCAGAACAGAGCAGAATCCCAGCTTGCCCTGGCAATGTCCAATGCAGGGAAGGCAGAAAGCCCAGCAGAGTAAAAGCTAGAGACGCTGGGTTTGCCACCTGCCTGACTGCTTGAGTTGGGAGACCCGTCTCCTCCCTTGTCATTCCTGGTTCTCGGGTCTTTAGAGTTAGGCTGCAGTGAGTGCCATCAGTCTGATTCTCAGTCCCTCAAACTATGTCACCAGCTCTCATGAGTCTCCCCAGCTGGTAGACAGCAGAATGGAGAACTTCACAGGTCCCGCAACAGGATGAGTCAATTCCTTATAGTAGATTAAGTGATTTATGATGTATGTACTAGTTGCTTTCTTTATAGTGACCAGCCCTGGCCTGGGATATCATGATAGAGGAAGAGGTGTTGAAGACACCCAGGTCTTACCATAGCCGCAAGAAGCAGACAGTAACAGGAAGTGGCTAGAGAGAACAGTTACCCGGAACCTATCCCACATGACTGACAGCTAGGTCCCATCTCCCAAAGCTTCCACAGCATTACCAGGCATGACCTCACTTTCAGACACATGAGCCTGTTGGGGGCACTTCCTATTAAAGACCAATGCACTCACATGTGCATGTGTGGATGTGTGTGTGTGCACAGGTGTGTTCATAAGTGTGTTGTGTTTCACCTGATAACCACAGCTGTGGAATCACC
This sequence comes from Bramus lutescens, assembly GCA_001685075.1. Lineage (NCBI taxonomy): Eukaryota > Metazoa > Chordata > Mammalia > Rodentia > Cricetidae > Bramus > Bramus lutescens. Next base: position 205,875 of record LOEQ01002012.1, on the reverse strand, counting down.
ACACACTGCAATGGGTATTGGGAGGGTATGTATGGGGCAGTGGTGAGGAGCTTGGAATTTGGCCTTAGGAAATGCTCCTCCTTTTCTCAGCTCTGCCTTGCTCCCACTGCCTCCTCTGGAGTTTTACTTCCTCACCTTCAACACAGAGTACAAAAGGGCCGCTTCTTGAAGCTTCTGGAAAGTAGAAATGAGCCACTGCCATATCCTGAGTTCCAGCCATGTCAGCTCTCTCTCTCTCTCTCT
>LOEQ01002012.1:188867-205602 GCA_001685075.1 Bramus lutescens | reverse complement strand
CACACACACACACACACACACACACCGTTTTAAGCAGATTCCATTTGCACTTATTCCAGGCCCCCTCTCCCCAATGACAGGAGCATGCTTTGGCAGAGTGAGGGGAGCCGAACACACAGTATCAAAATGTTGTGCTGATAGGCACAAGGCCCCACCCCGCTCTCTAGGTTCAGCGGCTATGACTGGAGTGTAAGGACGCCAGCACTTCAATTTTGTTAGCTCTAGTTTTATTTCCTTCACTTTAGAAGCAGAAGCAGGGCTTTGGCATCATCTGCTATCAGTCCCGGCACAGGAGTCCATTTAAAGTTCTCTGCCATGTCTGCCGTAGGTTCAGAACATGCGCAGTTCTCAAGAGCATCCAGGGTTTGGGGCTATAAAGAAGATCATGGAGAGGTGAGTGGTCGGTGGGAAGGACAGAAAGTGTCTGCAGTGCAAGGTCACCAGGGCTGTCATTCTTTGAGAAATTCTGCCAGCTTGTAGCCTCTGAATGAAGAGCAGAGACACAAGCCAGTTCCCAACAGGACAGTGATAATTGCTCCAACCAGGGAGCTTAACTCCCCTTTGATTTCTTTAATCAGTTCAAGAAAGGGGGCAGACCAGAGCCAGTCTCCCTGCAAAGTAAGTTCCAACTTGGCAACAGTGTCAACTTGAACGCAGGCCCACTTGGTGTCAAGCCTGGCTGTGAGGCTGATTGCTCTCTTTGTGTCTGCCTCTCTTGAGAAGGGGCTGTCACTAACATGGGCATATACCTTTAGAAAGTTCTAGTAGTCATGTTTACATGACCTCCTGTTCCATGGTGATGAAGTGGCCTTTGGAAAGACTGTGTGTGTGTGTGTGCGTGTGCGTGTGCGTGTGCGTGTGTGTGTGTTTGTGCCCATGCATGTGTGCACATATGTGTGCATGTATGTAGAGTCAGAGATCAGTATTGAGTGTCTTTCTCTATTCCTCGCCTCCTAATATTTTGAGACAGTCTCTCGTTGAATCTGGAGCACATGAATTTCACTAGTCCGGCCGGCCAGCAGTCACTGGGATCCTCCTGTCCCCAGTACTGGTTATGACTGCACACTGCCACGCTGGCTTTGTTTTGTTCATGTGGATGATGGGGCTCAGGCTCAGTCTTCATGTTTACATGACAAGCACCTACCAACTGAGTCCTCTCCTCAGCCCAGCAGTATCACTCCTGGAGGAGATATAACTTCTAAATATAATTCCCAACACTATAAAAACAGATCCAAAGTACATATATACTATGCATAAAGCATTAATTACATATTAATATATGTGGAGAAAGAGATTTTAAAGTATGCTCATATACAAATATATGTTTGTTAGCATATATTTTTACAAGGCATGTTTAATTTTGATAAAAATCCTAGGAAAATATCTCTCTTAAGGCTTTGACTATTTCAGTCACCCATTTCCCCTATATACATCGATCATTCAAACCAATGAGTCACAGATTCTGAAATTAAAGGTGAACACAGACTGTAGTATCAACAGCCATCCTAGCAGGATCTCCTGGAAGGGAAACAGAGACAAAGAGTCCCATTTTGCAGACAGGTATATAGAGGTTAATCAACCCTTTAAAATATTCAATGGATCTCAAAGTTCATCTAGTCCTACCTCTTGTTTGGAACAAAGTTAATTTCAGGGCAGCAATCACAGTATAGACTATCAGTAGCTCCCCCGGGAGGTGGTAGATGGCTGCACATGCAGACTGACTTGTGTGACGAAATACAAGAAGGCAGCCGTCCACCCATCCACACTGTGTCTAAGTCTCCACACGGCACCAAATGCTCTTGGTCATGTCAGTCCCTCTCTGCAAGGCCCGCGTCTGCCCCCTGCTATCTGTGGAGTGATCTCACACACAACTAGCCCCCCAGCGTAACTAAGACAACCCAGCATACCCCAGTTTTTGGTCCAGGAAATCCAGGACTCTTTTCATTTCCAGAAGGAAGAAAAAAAATCATGGTACTTGTTGGAAAAGAAACAGCTAATATCTCAGGAGTGAGGGGGGAAAAAGCAGCCAGAGAAGAGGGGAGGAGAGGTCAAGAATGAAAGAAGGAGAAGAACAGAGAAATAAAGAAAGACGACAAAAAATAAAATAAAATCAAAGAGAGCTGGAGAGAAGAGATCAAGGGGGGAAACTCAGGGGAGACAAAGAAAACAAAGAAAAAGCAGAGAGATGGCTCAGAGACTCAGAGCAGAGAGGGGAACACAGAGGGAGGCAAAGAGCAGGAGAGCAGAGGAGGAAAGGCAAGCTCTTCCCTGCATGCACATCCCACGGATGTGCGTGTGTGCACACCTCGGGTGGGTGGGTCTGTTTGTAATGTGCTTCCCTGCAAGGGTCCAGGAAGCAGCCATCCTCACGGCACTGCCATCACTCCGAGAACAGAGTCAGGGCCAAGGCGATGACTATCAGACAGCTGCTCTGGAAAAAAGTTAGTGCCCAAGGTAAAATTGATTTTATGTGTTTGTTTGTTCTGACCTTGAGTTTTCCCATTGCAATGCCTGAGAAGCAGTGGCAGAGATACAAGGAGATACAAACATAGCAGAGTGACAGTGGAAAGCAGCTGTGAGCAGGGAATGGTACTGGCCTTGAGCAAAAGATGGACCTGTGCACCTACACAAGGGTCTGAGTTAGCTGAGGGACCACAGGCTGTGAGGCACCTGGGATGATGAAGGCATGTCCCAACTGACCCAGACAATAGGGAAACACAAGTATGGGTACAGAGAAGGCGGAGGAGAAACAAGCATGACCCACAGAAAGCGGTGGTCAGAGGAAGATGGGTAATACTAGTATGCCTTCATTATCACCATCACCACCGTCATCACCATCAATCACCTCCGCTATCACCACCACCGCCAATATTACCACTATCCAAACTCCATCATCACTCTCACCACTACTTCCATCTTCATTCCCCCACCTTGACCTTAATTCTGGATACCGCACTGAGTATTTTATATCATTTAACCACCACATGAGGCTATAGCATGCACAGATGCTATTCCTATTCTATAGGTAAGGGAACTTGATGTAGGAGGGTCATCTGTCTATGTGTTACTTTCATTGGTTAATAANTGTGTTGTTATTTCTGGGTATAAGCTAGCCGTGCGGGAGCTGGGCTGGATGAAAAGCAGGGCCCAGTCCCCCCTTATTACTACAGGAACTGAGGCTTGGGGAGATTCCCTGAGGTCACAAACTTTGTCTGTAATATGGGACTTGAAACTAGATCTTTCTAATGCCTACTTCCATCCTTGCAACAGTTTCTCCTTGATTCCCTAAGGTCCCCCAAAATACCAAATCCAGGGTAGTAAGCCTGCTTCTAGGTAGCAGAGCTTGGCTTAGACATTGCATCGTCCAAGGCTGCCTGTGTAGGGGAAGGTAAGTCAGTCCAAAGAAAATTCTCAAATGCTCCCAGGGAAGCAGAGAGCAATAGTTTAAGGTGGTCTCTTCATTATTGGAAGACTCTAGATAGTAGTTTTGGAACAGGCATGAAGGCAGGGTTGGAGTGTGCAAGGAGAAGGCTTTTCCTATCAGTTTTCAAGGAACAGATATGATTAAGAACCAAACGAAGAAGAGTCACTATTGCAATCATGGAGCTGGAGTCATGGCTGAAAGTTCAAAGAACACTTGGCTCAATGCATGCCAGAGATCTAAGTTGCTGGCCAGGCAGCTCTATAGTAGCAAGACTCCATCTAGTGGTCTTTCTCCAAATGGGAGCCCCTGGTCTGATCAGAAAGGCTTGGGGACTGGGATTGGCCATGCCTACAGAAAAAGGGGAGGGAATTAGAGCTGGACAAGACTGGAGAAGATGAGGCTTTGAAGACAGAGGCAGTCAGTCCTGTCTTCATAATACCAAAACCTCTATAGACATAACTCGCTGACAGAGTAACAATTATATCTAAATAAACTACTATATTCAAACACCATAAGAAATATATGAGATGGTCTTCCAGAGAACTGGAATTCATAAGGAATGAGTCTGTAGAAGAGAGAGGAGAAGAAGGTAGGCCAGGTAGCCAATGTGCTCTAGGAGCTGTGAAAAGATGCTTCACCTTCAGGAAAAGCTGGGTGTAGATGGAACTCAGCTGGATGAAGGGTTAGAGGATAAAGAGAGGAAGAATCTAGAGATACGGGTTGGACACTTCGTTACCTACTTTCATCATAGCTGTGAACAATGCATAGAAGAACAACTTAATGAACAGAAGGTTAATTTTGCTTGTGGTATTAAATGTTTCAGTTCGTTGTCACCAATCACATCACAACAGGCATGAAACAGAGGTGAACTGCAACAAGAAGCAATCAGGGCAAGATTATAGATCCCAAGGACATATACGCAATAACCTGCTTCCTCCAACCAGGCCCTACCTTCTAAAGGGCTACCATCTCCTTATTATCTATTCAAACTCTGAATGCCTCAGGAATTAAAATGTTAATGAAGTCAGAGGCCTCATAAGCTTATCATCTCTGGAGGCACCCTTAAAGACACATGAAGACATTTACTAAAGTCTTAGGGATCAATCCAACCAAATTGCCCACCAAGATGAACACCCATGGAACCTCCAGACTTTGTTTTTCCATTCTAACAAAGTCCACCCTATACCTATGGAAGGCAGCATTTTAAAGGTATACATAGCATGTTTACCCTCTGGTGACCAGAGCAATGGTCACATTATTCACCCCAAGAGATACTTCTCACATTTGAAGGACAAGGGCTTAACAGTCTTCCAGAGTCGTCTTATGATCCAGGTTTCTAACTCTCTCTCTCTCTCTCTATCTATCTCTCTCTCTCTCTCTCTCTCTCTCTCTCTTTCTCTCTCTCTCTCTGACTTTCTAATGTCTTTTGAACAGTTTACATTTGTATCCTATCTAATTTCAAATAGAGGCTGAACCTGAAAACAATTCACGAGAAGTAGGGTACATACCTGTAATAGAGAAGTTATTGGAAAAAGATTTTGAAAATCTTTTCCATTTATTAATACTCCCATGGAGTAAGAGATGGGCTATCAAAGATCCTGAAGGACAAGGGATGAACAGACCTCCCCTTTCACATCAGTGAAACAGAGAAGCTACTGAGAAGACCTTTAATAGACCCCAGAACATTCTCCTAATATACAAGGACAAGAAACAGTAAGAATTCTTAAACATGCCAATGCGAATGCATTTTCTAAGATAACCTCAAGGACATCTGAAAGAGCAAGAAATGGATGAATGAAATAAGATATTAGTAATGCATTTATACTTGTGATCTGTGTGGACTTGTGAATTGAGGCGTTAGATCTAACCCCAAAGAACTACCCAAGCTGAGCATAAATGCACAGTGAGCCTGAGTGGTGTCCTGTCCAGTGCTTAGGGGGAAAAAAAAGCAAAAGTATTGGCAAAAATGTAGAACAAATCTTTACAAATGGCTGCTCTACTGAGAACTGGTTACAGAAATGGCCTGGGAATATAGGGGTAGAGAAAAGTGCCTGTGAGTTGGCCTGGAATGCAGAGAGCTAGATAAACATTGGGTCAGTTGTGTTGATAAAGGCAACAGCAGATGGAGAAATTCTTGATTTCTCTTAGCAATCTAGACGGCTCAGTCTCTTGTATGAAATGAGTTCCCTACAGACAGCTGTCTGGGCTCCACCATCCAAGACTGCTGAGTGCAAAGAAACTGATTGTGTCCTTGTGCTTTTATTTCTATAGATGAGAAATGTGGCTTTTGAATTAATTATAAACAGTGATATTCCTTCAGTGAGTTATTAGACCCTCCAACAGTCTAGTTTTTATGTTCTGTTGGGTACCTACCTAGGCTTTAAGAGGCTCTTGTAGACGTGTCTCTGGCCCAGAACTGGGCCTTCTAACACGTTTCCTCCACTGATGGATTGTACATAGCATCTCTCTAAGGCTGTCCCCGGGCCTCCCCATGTTCCTCCCTGGGGTTTGCTTTCTCTTTAAATACCTTCATTTCTTCCAGTTTGCTCCTCAGTGAGAAATTCATATTCAGTTATCCCATGATTTTCTTGTAACAGGCCAAGACTGAAACACCGGTGACTAAGAGTCACGTGTGAACAAAGACTGTGAGCTTTGCACTACTCTAGTGAAAACAAAATAAAAATTAACAAGTAAATAAAGATCTTATGAAGGTCTCTGCAAAACTCAAATGCACTCAAAAGTGGCATTGGGAATTAGGCTATGTTACTAATGGAGAGATGTGTCTTCAGGAGGAAAAGGATGAATTAGCTGTAGACAGGAGAACCTTTGGGAGTCTGAAGGGTAAAAAATGCTTCAGAAGTAGAAGTGTGGCTGAGAAGATGTCCCAAAGTTGATTGCATCAGTAACCTGTCTATTAACCCCCTAAAGGGAAAGAAATGACCTTGTTCTAAGCATAAAACTAAAGTCAGTGCAAAGCTGAAGCAATGTGGCTTTGATACCTTTGGGGACAATATCCCACTGGGTACATGACCCAGTGACATTACTGTGTAACAATTTTCTTGTTTATGGAAATAAATGGCATAACTACTGTGATTTTTAGCTAGCAGACCTCAGCCAGCTATGCTAATAACTAGGCTTCTTCTCCAAATCCAGACAATAAAAGCATCTGCCCAGTAGGGGGAGAACAAAAGCATCTCTCCATTTCCTGTGCTTTTCTGTCTCCAAAAAAATAGTCAGGCCATTCTTTAAAAAAGAGTCACAACCATTAAGCTGGGCACTTGAAATAAACACACATGTGACTGGAAGCCAGCATGGACCCATAATTTCTGTCCTAGCAAAACAAAGCAAAGGACCAAAACAGGTCTGCTCACACTGCTGAGATGGCTGACCATGTGGTCAAGCTCTGCTACGTGGGCTCAGCTGGGTGTCTGGGGTTACAGACCTGACATTTATTCTCTCAGCAAAGTGGGTAAGAGAACTTTGCACTGTTCACACAGTCAAGGAACTCACTGTCAAGCAGAAACAGCATAAGGAGTTGCTGGATATTGCCAATGGCAAAGGAAGAGGCAGAATCAAATCCATTGACTGGCCTTTGTCTTATGATTCCAATTTTTCCATAATCCAAAAGAATCCAACTGTGGTTTGGCTGTGATGAGAACAGGCCCAGCATGGAAGGGCTCTGAGGAAGCCCACAAACAGGCTGAGCAATCTTTCCGCCGGTAACCCACTTGGTGTAAGATGAAGTTTTAGAAAAATTTCACATTATCCTCAACACCTCATCAGGCAAAAAAAAAAAAGAAATTTACAAATGGAATGTAATTAAAATTCTCAGACCTATTTTAAGTAAATCTTCTCCAAGGCTGGAATCATGACACACTAACGAGACTCTCTGGGTGCCAGGATTTGTTATTGGAAATGCAGGATAAACTTGAGGGCATCCCGCTGTTGCAGGAACCCTGAGACATTAATTTTAGTCACAGTTGGCTGCACCACATCAACCTATAAACACTTCTCCACTTTCAATTAACATTGCTCTGTCTCCTGTCTCACTGAATATTGTATTTTACTAATTTAAGAGGATTGGTAAAGAGTTTTCACACTTCACAGGAAAACATAATGGAATAATTATACCTCTACCTGCAAAAGGCATGAGAATATTACATAAGCAGCCTTCAAGGCTTCCCAGGGATGGTGGATTCCCATGTCTCCTATCCTACCTTTTGCTTACATGTACTTTCTTTGCACCATCTTAAAGAGCTCGTTCCCATGCTGTAGTATGGAATGTTTGAAAAACCCATGCTGTAGTGTTTAATGTTTGAATACTATGGAACATTGTTCCCTTGGTATTTTTACTCCCATTAAAGATATGTATTAGTTAAGGTATGTGTCAGACACGTAGAGTCCTTCCTTGTTGGCCTGCTCTCACTCAGCATCACTTTCAACAGGACATGTGGTTACCGGTATGTGGTAAAATGATTCTGTCCTCAGAGCTACAAAGGGTCAGGGGGCAGAGGGAGAGGCAAGACATGAAGGTAGGGAGCAGAACTCAAACAAACCAGTCTCATCTCCAGAGAGAAAGCCCATGTGCCAATGGTTAGATTTCCATGCGACTTGAGACGTGGAGGACGTGGAGGACAAGGAAAGTAGAAAGAAGCCAGATTTCAAGGTACGGCATAATGCACAGAGTCACATCCATAGCAGCAGTACTGAGGGTTTGTGTGTCTGGGGGAGGCGGTACACAGCACATTTGAGGAGGGTGCTATTTTGGCTTATGATCCCAGGTTCTTTGTGGCTGGGGTCATGGTGCTGTGGGACAATGCTGTGTGGGAACCAGAGAAGGAGAAGGGCTATGTTAGCAGGCCTCTTATTTCCCGTTTTAGTCCACCTGAGCCCCTAACCTACTTGATCCTCTCTGGAAACGCATCAGACGTCCGTGCTTTACTACCCCTAGGTGCCTCTCAATCCAGTCAGGAAGACAAGCAGGGTTAACCACCTTATGTTCGAAGCTTCAGGCAGAGTTGATTGGTTTAGGATCTCCCTGGTACCTAGCAGAATTCAGGAAATGGGATCACAGCAGCCTTGAGGAATTTGTGCTGAATGAAGTAAAATGTTAAGATGGGGGTTCCTTGTTCTGCGCTTTCACTGGGTTCCTAAGCATTGGGGTTGTGATCCCCAATATAAAAGTCAGAAGGACTCAAGGGAAGCACACAGAGAAGTAAGATCCCATGAAATTATGGATCTAAGAAGTAGGTGGCCTCCACCCATCCTGATGTGTGCAGGGTGTGCTGTTGGGGTGCAGAGAGTGTAGGGAGGGTTGCTGAGGGTGTGCAGAGAGTGTGTCGAGGGTGTGCAGAGGGTGTGCTGAGGGCGTGCTGAGGGTGTGCAGAGGGTGTGCAGAGGGTGTGCAGAGAGTGTGTTGAGGGTGTGCAGAGGGTGTGCTGAGGGTGTGCTGAGGGTGTGCTGAGGGTGTGCTGAGGGTATTCTGAGGGTGTGTTGAGGGTGTGCAGAGGGTGTGCAGAGGGTGTGCTGAGGGTGTGCTGAGGGTATTCTGAGGGTGTGTTGAGGCTGTGCCTGAGGGTGTCCCGAGGGTGTGTTGAGGGTGTGCTGAGGGTGTGCAGAGGGTGTGCAGAGGGTGTGCAGGGGGTGTGCAGAGGGTGTGCAGAGGATGTGCAGAGGGTGTGCAGAGGGTGTGTTGAGGCTGTGCTGAGGGTGTGCAGAGGGTGTGCAGAGGGCGTGCTGAGGGTGTGCAGAGGGTGTACAGAGGGCGTGCTGAGGGTGTGCAGAGGGTGTTCTGAGGATGTGCTGAGGGTGTGCAGAGGGTGTTCTGAGGGTGTGCTGAGGGTGTGCAGAGGGTGTGTTGAGGCTGTGCTGAGGGTGTCCCGAGGGTGTGCTGCTTGTGGGCTGAGGGTCTGTTGAGGGTGTTCCAAGAATTCTCTGAGGGTATGCTGAGCTGAGGGTTTCCTCATGGTATGCAGCAGGTGCCGAGAACATGTGCAGGCATGATGGCTCTGCCCACTGAGGAAGTGACACCTGCCTGGGTCATAATTCATCATACATCAAAGATAACATGACCAGAAGAGATCATTTTGGCCTAAAAAAGAATCATTGCTCAGAGTCAGAACTACTGAAAAAATAAAATAGAGTTGAGAATTGATGTCCTAACACAGAAGGAAATGTTGACATAATTACAGTTGAAATACAAAGATAAGGCTGCACAATCAAAGTGTTTGGAGTCAGGTGTTAGGTGAGCAGGCAGAGCAAAGAGAAACCAGTGTTGAGATAATTGATGTAGCTGTAGCACAGAACCTAACAAAACTACACGAAAAAGAACCCCAGATTCTTCTAAATACATTAGAAGAAAAATTCCTATAGTCAGAGAGAACAGAGTTCATAGAATGGAAATGCACATTCCATTCCAGGAAGAGCTGATGTAAGCAAACAGCTACAACCCACATCTTACACGTTACAGGATTTAAAAACAGAGAAACATTTCACTCTATAAGCAACAAAACAAAAGCAGGTAAGGCACAAGAGGAAAAGTCAGGGTAACGCAAGATTTTATCATTCTCATGCAAATACCAAAAAGAAAATGGAGTAATACTCATATTGACAGGAGGAAAGGATCTAAAATTCTAGAACAGTCTATGGTGTCATTGACGACAATACAAACAACGGTACTCCTAGATTTGTCTGAAATAAAAATGCCACAGCACAGCTTCCTGGCCAACTATGGAGGAACATGCCTGTAATCCCAGTCCTTGGAAGACTGAAGTAGGAGGATCATGAGTTCAAGGCTAGCCTGAAAGACACAGAGAGAACTTGTCTCAAAAAATAAAATAAAACAAAATGTTCCACCAGTTGAAGCAAAGGAGAAACTGGAGAATGCTGAACTCTTTAAGGACAGCCTTCTTAGCACTGGACTCTACTCAGTTGCTGGGACACCAACAATCCAAGAAAAGCTTAAGTTAAATAACAATGACGTTCAAATAAAGATACAATTAACAAATCAAGAGAGCTGGAGATGTCGAGTTAGCTGTATGAGTGCTCATGTTTCCCCATCCTTCATTAGGAGGCATTTAGAGTGCTCAAGATTAAAACAGAATTAAAGAAGAAAGTAACGCCACTTCTGCCAGTGTTTTTATCCTTCACTTTTATAAGGGCCCTGATGAGGAACAATACATGCTATAGTGAAGAATTACATCTTAACAAATTCCTCAGCTCACCTTCAATTGCTTTTGCTTCATTTAAATCAGGAAAATTCAATTGAACAACTTTTATGAAAACATCACATGTATAACTACATTTGTTCCACTCCCTCTTTCTGTCTGTCTTCCTATGGGACTCATGTCTCCCTCCCCACCGTTACAGAACATCTGGCAGAAAGAAACTGAAGGCTGAAAAGATTTGTGTTTGTTTGGTTTCGGGGGGCTCAGGTCATTGTGGTAAGGTGGTTTGTAGCTACTATTTCTTTACATAGCACAAACATGAAGCAGAATTAGAACAGAGACAGATGCAATGGGACCTCCAAAGGTCCACCTTATATGACCTATATGACCTTATATCCACCAGCTAGGCCCAAGTCCCGCATGTTCCACAGTCCCTCTGAACAGCATCACTGACTGGGGACCAGGTACGTAAAACATCAACTTGAACATTCCTACCCTAACTGCAGCAGCACGTCAGAATGCTTTCTAGAGTGGCATGTGACATGGAAATTTTTACATTCTCCTATTTGTAAAGCAATTTGGTTAGCCTCCTTCATTTCACTTTTGTGCTATTTGGATGACTTACAATGAACAGGTATTGTTATAAATTGCTCTCCTTACTTTTGAAAAGAAGAATGGAAATGAACACAGCATTGCTACAGAAAGACACTTCCCGAGCAAACAGCAGAAGCAACTCATCTCCTGAAGCCCACATTCCAGGTCTGAGTTCTGTGTGGATGAGGAGAGAGCAGACCAGGGCTCTCTGGAGCGAGAAGGAAAGAGGGACACTAACATGTCACAGAAGGAGAAAGTTCTTCCCAAGAGACAAGGAAGGAATTAAAACCAGCAAAGCTCTAATGCACCGAGCATTTCTGTGAGCAGACACTGCCGAGACCTCTGTGTTCTTGCTGAATTATGACTACAGTCCTGCTCAGTGAATCCTGCTGTTCTTTGCACTATTGCATACAAGGAGAGGGACTGGAAGACTAGTGAGTACCCTGCCCATGGCCACCCTATCAGGAGCAGAGCTCTATTCTGACTCCATATCTGAGGTTTTGACTGCGGCATAACCTAAATTCTCAAGTCATCATAGGAGCTGTGCTCAGAGGAGTGGAACCATCTGAATCTCTTGAAGACTCATCACACAGGACTGGTCCTGGCACTTACACTCCAGTAGAATGAAGTCAAGCCCACTCATAAAAATGGAATGAATTCTAGGTATGGCCATGAGGAACAGGCCCATTTCACATCTCTTCCTTCTGTCAGCACATCCATTCTCAGGGGGACCAGCACCCACCTGCACTGATTGTTGCTGAAGTGCTTCCATAGATGGGGTCTCACTTTAGATTCTGAGGCTCTAGATGCCCAGAGTCTGGGTTGATTGCCTTCCCTCTTCAGAAGTCACTCCAAGTGCTTCCTCTGGTCCCTGGGAGTGAGCAGTGGTCTGTCACAAGAGGAATGAATGCCTCAAGGTCCTTCTGTACACAGTCCCAAGCATCCAGATCAGCAGAGGGCTCTCCTCTCTCTCCAGGGTAAGCAGGTCTTCTGTGAAGATCTCTGTGGTAGGTTAAAGGGTAGCTTCATAAGAAAGAAAGGGAGGAGGAGAGGGAGAGGGGGAAGCGGGAGGGGAGGGAAAGAAAGGAGAAAGAGAAGGAATTGAGGAGAGGGAAAGGGAAGAAAAGGAGGAAAGGAGAGGGAGGGAGAGGAAGGGAACAGGAGGGGAAGGAAGGGGAGGGAAGTGGGCATTGAAGGGGAGAAGAAGAAGTCCGCCTAGAACTAATTAACATTCAGTAAAGACAAAATTGGAGAAAGGATCTTTGGAGATGTAATTCAACCAAGGATCTACAAAAAGGATCACATTAGTTTAGGATGGCCCTAAATTCATAATGTGAATAGGAGATAAGAGAATGTAGTAACTTAAGAAATCTGTGAATGCTGAATTAGAGGCAGGGATGATCTAACTACAGCCTAATTGAGCAGGGATCCCAATAATCACCAAAGCCAGGGACAGGAGGCATGGGAAGGATTCTCCCTTAGAGCCCACAGCCAGAGCTTGTCCTGCCCTTACCTTGGACTCCCACCTTCCTGAACTAGGAGGAAGCAAACCTCTGTTGATGTAGCTACAACCTGGGGGATAACGTTAGGGTCTTTGTGGTAACTTAATATATTCTTCACATAGCAAGGCTACTCTCCTAGTGATCCATGCTTATAAACATGGCTAAATGTGGGGTATAGCATCACAATATACACGGGAAGCTAGCACATTCCCAATGCAGCAAGGCTGCTCTTCTAGTGGCTCACTCTTGCAAACATGCAATGCTCCTCTAAAAATCTGGCTCAGCTGAGAACAGCGTAAGTGTGAGGGGAAGGTCACCTGACCCTATGACTGGCAGCGGGGAAAGGTGAAAGGGCACACTGGACCCAGCCCTATCACCTGCAGCAGCAGGAGAAAACCTCCATGTGCAATCACCAGGCCTCTGACACATCAGCTTACAACCCTTAGAACCATGTACTCTTTCAGCAAACTGTGGTGAAGATCAAATTAGAGATTAGCATTCGGAGTTCATAGGCTTCTGCTTTACTGAGTAGAACAAAGAATTCCGGATTTTATAGGAGAGTTGTATAAAGTTACTGAAGTAATTGTGTTGGGAAGGAAAGGAGAGAGGGTCTGAGGCAAAGAGAAGGGCAGATCCTGTCTGAGACTCCAGCTGCACCACCACAGAGGGCCTCCCCTGAGTCTCAGCTCCATGCAGTGTGGAGCATTCATTACTTTTGGTGCAGGGCCATCTCTAAGTTGTGCCTATACTGGAAATGGGCTTTCTCCTTCAGACTGAGAGTGAATCTTCTGTCACTAGAAGCATTTCACAGGTCCAGGCGTGGTGGAACACACCTGTAATCCCGGCACTCAGGAGGTTGAGACGGGAGCATTATCACAAGCTCGAGACCAGCCTGGGATACAGAATGAGTACAAGATCAGCCTGGGATACATAGCAAAACTCTGTCCTAAACAATCAAATACACCCATTGACAGACATAGTTCCGGTGATGTCACCCCCATTCTACAGGTGAAGACACTGAGCAGTGGACATGTGAAAGGGAGACCTATGACTTCAGTCCAGGGGCTGGAGCCTGAGCCCCTAGTCTGTGCTAGGCTTTCCTCCCATCCAGGTACTGCACATTTTGGAAGGTCCTGTGAGGGATTTAAAACAGGCAAACCCCTGTCCCTGACTCAGGGGGGTCCCAAGTCAGTGCAGAAGCCAAAGGAGTTAAATATTCACTCTGTAGTATGCACTGCCTGAGGGCAAACACATCCACCCAGGCCTGTTAAGCTTCTGGAGAAGGTAGTTTGGCTGGAAGGGAAAGGGTCTCCAGGAAGGTGACTTTGAGCTGGGTCAGGTAGGATAGAAGTTTACCATTTTACAGGGAGGAGTAAACAGCCCAGTGTGCTGGAAGTGCGGGAACCTCTGGATCTGTATGTTTAGAGAGGTGGTGAGCCAAGGCCGGGGTGGGTCAGAGGTTAAGTCTATGCAGACAGGAAGAGGCTTCAGTAAAGAGATTATATTTTATGATCCACCTCTAACTAGCAAACTAGTGACTCTAGATGTTCAAATTTGGCCCAGAGACATGTTTTATTTGGCCCGTTAATGTTTAAAATTCTTTTTAATTGGCCACCAACACCTAAAAGCATGATTTTTACCTGTCTGCTTTTCAATACTCATTTAAGAAATATTTTACATCTGACAATAATCTGCCCAAATTTCTCCATGCTTTTTGGGTGAGGCTCTGGGGAGCTGTCCATTTAGGTCCATCCCCTATTCTGTCTTGTCCCATCCCACCAGGCCCCTTCCCCACTCTTATTCCATTCAATACATAGGGTCATCTTGGGGTTGTGAGTGTGTGAACAATGTAAACAGGTTGGCATAGGTAAAAGCTGTGCTGAAGGTACACAGGAAGGAAAAAAAATCAGGAAACAGAAACTCCAGACAGTGGGAAGGAGGCTGAGATGGGATTTGCTGGAGGATCGAGGCGGGAACCTTCACAAGCCTTATCGCTGTAATGCCGCAGCTTCTTCTTCTTAGCCCCAGTAAGCACCCCACCCTGCATTACCTGTGTCCCCAGGTTCTTCACTTATTACGTTGTTTATTATGTGTCACTGCTGATGAGACAATGAACTTTCCATGACCAGGATACACATTTGCTTCCTGTGCTGCGGTATTCTCAGTTCTCAGAATGTTTCTGACAAACAGGTGTTCGATTCAGAGTTTTAATGGTGGTTTTTTTTTTAATTAGTTAATCTCTTTAATTCTATGATCCCACTGCTTTGACAATTGACACAGCAGGAAGAGATTTTGGAGCCTACCAGCACAGTCCAAGTCCGACGACCCCCCCAGCCCCCCTCCCCTGCCATACACACATGCACAATTGCTCATACACAACCCCAGGAACTGTGTCTCCACATCAGCACACTCTTGGAAATGCAGAGATCGAAGCTCTAAGAAAGCAAGCCGTAGAAATATCATGTTCATACGGCCACGCTAGAGCACCACCCTGACATCTGTCCTGGGCCACCCAGAGTCTTGGCCTCCTGGGACCTGAGTACCCGCTGCAAGGAGTCCTCAGACTGGCCAGTCCTTTCTCCACAGTAGTTTCCTTACTGGTTTTCAGAACAAGTTCCAGGGCTCTCCCAGCCTCCCTTTGATGTTTAATTGCTTAATTATCAGTTTACTCCACAAACTTAAAGAGAAGAGAAACAAAAAAGGGGGGAGGGGAAAGAATTGGAGCTGCCTGGGGAGTAAGACTCCCTGCATCTTGGCAGTACTTCAGAGCAGAGGGAGCTTTTCTCACAACCTCAGCCCAGTGGCCTGTCTCCCCGGGCAACCTGACCTCCCGAGTTCTCATCCTATCAAGTTTAGCTCTTGAGTGAGGGCTGCAAGAGCAGCTAACCCCAAGAGCCACAGATGTACCTTTTTCCCATCATAAAAGTCAACACTTTTTCTAAGGTCCAAGAAGTATGCCTGAGTGCTCGGCCATTCAGTTCTCTGATCCTCTTCTGCACCCCTCCTCCTCCCTCTAAACCATGTATGGTGACTTCTTTGTATATTGACAGTCTTATAGCACAGGAACGATCATATCCCCATATCCACTGACTCAGCGAGTTCTCATGGCAAACACTCCTCAGAATCTGGCATCTATTTCTCAGATCTTTCAGAAGACTGCAGTGTGATCCCAGAACCAAGATGAAAATCTCAAAGTCTTTAGGACTCAGGACATCGAGACCTAATGAACAGATCCTGAGCCATGACACGGTGATTTCAAAATGGAGGAGACTCTGACCACGATGACCATTATCGCCTCTGGAAGAGGAAGGGACATGAGGGTGTTGAGTAGATGTGAACAAGGTGATTTCTCTACCTGTGTAGAGAGCACACATGGAACACTAATTATTTGCACAGGTAACATATGCTAATTAAGAAGGCAATTATCTCTTACCATTTTTCTTGGCTCCTGACCCTCTTTAGTCAGCATCTTTTCCATCAGGACGAGCTCAAGCAGCGTTTGACAACCATCTTGTTTGGAAGATTACAGGGAGCAGGGAGAATTGCATCAAATCTTCTTACCTTTCCACTTCTTACCCTGTCTCTCCCAAGAAAAGTTTATACAACCCTGGGTATATAGCTATAGAAATTAGATATGCAGATCAGATATGAACTAAAAATAAGTAATTTAAATGTATTTAAAAACAATTATTTGGCATAAGTATGATTTTACCATTTATGAAAAATGAAAAGATATATGTATGCTAATTAGATAGGTATGTATATTTTTACATAATGAATTAAATATTGAATAAAAATCTGATGCTGAAAGACACAGAGCTTCTTCAACATTGATTGATTTATTTTATAGTCATCAATGCAGAAAATGCTACTTCACTTAATTATTAGTACAAAAACAGAAGTATATTAGCACAATTTGGAAATTCTGTTCTATACTAAAACCTGTTTTCGTTTGTTTGTTTATGAATCTTTTTAGCAACTCAAACAGTTTTTTCTTCCATTTTCTTTATTATTATTAAAATTTTCCACCTCCTCCCCTCCTCCCATTT
>LOEQ01002012.1:153343-174179 GCA_001685075.1 Bramus lutescens | reverse complement strand
TATTAACCAATGAAAGTAACACATAGACAGATGACCCTCCTACATCAACCCAGACCCAAAAAGATTAATATAGTATGTACTCACTCCCTAAGTGGATACTAGTTATAAACAAAGGATAATGAGCCTATAGTTCATGATTCTAGAGAAGCTAAGTAATAAGGTGAACACTAAGAAAAACGTATATAGGTCAACCTGGAAAGTCAAAACAGACAAAATTGCCTGACAAAATTGGGAGCATTGGGATGGGGGAAAAGGGAGGGTAGAAGAAGAGGAGGGAAGAAGGGGAGGGTTGAGGAGAATTTGAGGGAATGAGATAGTCAAAAAGGAGGAAGGACAGAGATGAGAGCAAGGAAAGAGATACTTTGATTGAGGGAGCCATTATAGGGCTAACAAGAAATTTGGCTCTAGAGATATTCCCAGGAATCCATAGGATAACCCCAGCTAAGACCCTAAGCAACAGAGGAGAGGGGGCCCAAACTGGCTTTGCCCTGTACCTTAAATATTACCATAGAACCTTCATCCAACAGCTAATGGAAACAAAGGCAGAGACCCACACTGCAGCACGGGATTGAGCTCACAAAGTCCAGTTTAAGAGTGAGAGGAGTGAGAATATGAGCAAAGAGGTCAAGACCATGATGGGTACACCCACTGAAACAGTCTACCTGAAATAATGAGAGCTCACCAACTCTAGTCAGTGTTCTTAACCACTGAACCATCTCTGAATCCCCCGAATAAATTTTAAAAAATCTTTTTATATATCAAAAATTTCTTGCTTGGATTTTTTATAGAAACTGCATTAAGCCTTTATACTAATCTGATTAATAATAAACTCTTTACCTCCTGGAATCTTCTGATAACACTGGAATCTTCTGGTACTGATTAGCTCTCTCTACTTGTTGGAACTTCTTTCTTTCATTGGTGTTTTGTAGTTTCAAACATGAATTTTCTGCAAATTTAAAAATAGTTTTATTAAAGTTTTGTGTTGTGGGAGAATTGCTTATATTCTGTCAATCATGTTTTAAATAAATGCTGTTTGGCCAGGCAGGAAGTTTAGGTGGGAAAACCAGACAGGAAGTAAAAATGATGCAATGAGAAAAGGAGAATTCTGGGAAGGAGGAAGTTGATTCCTCCCTCTCCTGCCCAGATCACCAAAGCAGCAGGATGTGATCTGCCCCACTGGAAAAAGGTACTGAGCCACATGGCTAACACAGATCAGAATAATGGGCTAATATAAGCTACAAGGGCTAATAAGTGGTATCAGCTTTATAACTTATAGAGATCTCTGTGTGATTTTCTTTGGGGCTTGCTGGCTGTGGGGTACCAGGCAGGACAGAAACCCCAACAAGCAGGCCTGCTCATATTACAGTTTTGAGACTTTCATGCATTTTATTTGGATCATATGCACCCTACCTCCTCCCAGATATGCCCCCAGATCCCTCCCCCTTCAACTTCATGTTCTCTATATCTTATCTCTTCCTCCATAGATGACAGGAACACTGCACAAGGCCATGCCAGGCAACCTCCTAGCACAGAGTGGGAAGGGCTTCACCCATAATTGCAGAGCTGTGGACAGTTGATGGCTTCTGGGGATTGGAGAGTCATTTTCCCTTAAGGGTGTGGCTCCTGATAGACTGAATGGCATCACATCCAGAAGTGTATAGACAGCACAGATTAAAGCATATTCTGTCAGATTTCTAACACATTTTGTTAGAAATGTTGTTGCAACTGTAAATGGTATTGCATTTATAGCAATGTGTTCACTGCTTGTACACACAAACATAACTGACTTAGGCCTGTTGTGAATATAATTTGCTTAAATCATCTTTCTGTAAATTCCTTGAAAATGTTTTATGTAGTAAAAACTTTCTATCAGTAGGGATGCTTATCATTCTTCCGTCCTGCCAGAGATGATTCAGTGGTTAAGAACACTGACTGCTCTTTCAGAGGACCTGGGTTCCATTCCCAGCACCCACATGGCAGCTCACACCTATTTGTAGCCACAGTTCCCAGGGAATATGATGCCCTCTTCTGGGAATAATTCCTCTTATCTCCCTTTCCCTGCTCTAATGAGAACTACAGCCTTAAGTGTTGGTCCCAGCGTGTAGAGCAAGCATTGTGGTGTCGCTGTTCTCTCAGCAGAAAGTTATTGTGGCCTTTTCCATTAAGTCTAATGTTAACCACAAAAGTTTATAGACTTGAGTTAGAGGAGCCCCTGCATTCCAGTTTTCTCAGGGGTGTGTGTTTCTATGAGTGGCCGTTGTATCTTGACAAGTGGTTTTTCTGCATCAAGTAATAACAACAATCTAACTTTCATTCTTTAGCTCATCAAATGATGAATTGTGTTGGTTTGTCAAAATGTGACCCAGGTTTCCAACTCTGTAATTAAAAGCATTATTGATTTTAAAATTACATATAGTTATTGTATGAAGCTAGTTGCAATTGACAGCTGCAGCGGAAGGGAGAATCACTTTCCTTAAGTAGAGTGACGCTGAGTATATCAACCACACTCCAGGGCAGGCACCATGATGTTTTTGCTCTGGGGTGTGTGTGTGTGTGTGTGTGTGTGTGTGTGTGGTGTGTCTCAGTCTCAGGGGGTGGGACTGTTAGTTTTAGTTTTGGTTTTGGTTTTCTCTTTCAAGAGAGAGAAAGAACATTAAGTTAGGTAGTAAAGGAGGGGAAGGAATAAGGCCGAAATACACTGCATGTAATTCTAGAAAATACAACTAGTTAAAAAAAAATACAGTACATTCTCCTAGACTCCGAGTTCCTGATAAGCAGTATATTCTTTTCCTGATCATCTCTCCCCTGTGAGTAATAGAAGATGGTAATTTCTTGCTGACCACATTAAGGAGTCTCCTGTCTTTGGAATTTAGAAATTACATGTGATATGTTCTATTATAGATATAATTATCTTTTCTGGAATTTATTCTATTTATTGAGTTTTTAGGCATAAGTCCTTTGCCAGATTTGGGGATTTTTAAGCCATTATGTCTTGGAATAGTTTTTCATCCTGATTCGTTTCGTTGTCCTCTTAGAGTGATGAAGCTGGTGGTGAGGGCTTTGTCCACATGGGCCTGACACGCTCTTCATGTTCCCATCTATTTCCTGTCTCTATTTCAGGTTTGTGCTTAAGCTCATTGATTCTTACTCATACCTCCAAGATCCCTCTGCTTAGCCAATTTATTCAGGTTTTGCTTCAGTATATGTAATATTTCATTGTAAAAATGTCATTTTGTTTTCGCCAACCGTATATTTCTTTGCTGATGATTTCTATTGTTTTCTGCAGCTTCATTTGTTTTCACTGTTGTCTCTGTTCCTCACTAAGGCATGTCTATATGGCTCCTTCTACATTTCTATCTGAGAAGTCTGGAAGGTGTCTCCTTGGGGATGGATTCTGTTAGTGGCCCTTGTGTTTCAGTCCAGTTGCTATCTCTCTGATTGATGGTACGGTAAGTGACTTCATTAACATTTGACCTTTGGGGATATTATGTTAATACTCTGAATCTCATCAAAGTTATGGTTCCTACCAGTTCTTCTCTGACAACGCTCCTAAGGAGAATAAAGAGGGCACCCTATCATTAGTGTCGGCACCCTATCATTAGTGTCAGCTACAGAAGACTTTTTGGACTTCCACTCATCTGTGCTGGTATTGGGTGGAGACATGACTCCTTACCACTGCTGGACATAGCTATCATTTCAGGGGACCCCATGACATTCCTGCTAATGCTGCTTTCCTGGGAGGGGAGCCACATTTTCATCCCCATGTGACCTTCATGGTCACTGCAGGTGACTTTATTGCTGCTGGGAGCTAGCGACTATTCTAAGTTTCCATTAGGTCTTGTCTGACCCAGGGAAATGGGAACCTTGAACTCTGACCTCACCTCCCAAGTGCTGGGATGACAATGAATGTGACCATCCCCTGCTTTATTTGGTGCTGGAGATGGAACTCAGGGCTTTGTGCATTCTAAGCAAGCACTCTACTAACCCAGTCCCAACTCCAATCCCAAAGAGAAAAATTCTAAATACACTGGACTAGTGATTGATTTTTTCCCTACTAACTTTAACTTTTTATATTAAAATAATTACAGATTCACAGCACTGGAGAGAAATGTCTCAGAAAGTCCTCTGCACTATTTACCAGTCTCCTATAATACTGCTATTTTCACAGCTATAGTTCATATCAACACAACCATAGCCCTAGACAAGCCTTTTTTTTTTATTTGATCCATCAGTTGTAAATGCTCTCTGAATTTGGGATGTGGGTGTGTTATTCCTTACAACTGTGCTGTATGTTCACTTCCAGCAAGATCACTGTGTTCACCAGCTCTGTCACAAGGCTGCTGTCTCTCTACAGCCTTGCTGCTAGCCCCACTCATGACCATTTCTTCAGTTGGGCTATTTTGTGAAGATTACATAGATAGGAATTGTTCTTTATGAAATATTTTTGGGATGCAATTTAATTTCCTTGTAGCTCACCCAAGTGTGGAGTACAGTGACAACTCACTCCTTTAATTCCTGAGCTGTGTTCTATGAACAAATGTACCACAGTTATTTAATACTTTATCCACTAATGAACGTATAAGAAATTTCCAATTTAGGGCTACTATGAATATGTATTAATATTTGTGTACAAGATTCTAAAAGGAAATATGCTTTCAATTCTCTGGGGATATACACACAGAGCTCAATTGTTGGTTCATGCAGTAAGTCCAATTTCAGATTTTAAAAGAGCTGTGTAATGGTTTCTCAGAGTGGTTATGATTTGCATCCCTAGGGGCAGAAGTGAGCTGTTTCTACAAACTTTGTGTGTGTGTGAGTGTGTGTGTGTGTGTGTGTGTGTGTGAGAGAGAGAGAGAGAGAGAGAGAGAGAGAGAGAGAGAAGGAAGGGGGATAAGGAGAGGGAGAGAGAGAAATACGATCTGACTATGTGACCTTAGCTGGCTTTTGACTCCACCTGTAGACCTGCCTGACTTCAGACTCATAGAGATCCACCTGCCTCTACTTCCAGAGTGTTGAAATTGAAGGTGTGTGCACCACCACACCCAGTTTCTCTTCATTCTTGTCCAACAATTTTTAATTACTTGTTTTTGCTGATATAATTCACTCTTTCAAACTGAACAACTCAGTGGCTTTTAAAATACTCACATGTGAAATACTTACCATTGTCTAACTATAAATTGAAATAAAGAAACCCTGTACAGTCATCACCCATCAACCACTTATAAATTTCTGAATCTTTTCTGCTTCTTTATAAAATGTTCTGAGTCTTTTTCCTACCTGAAATTATAGAATCTGAGTGAACGCAAGCAAGAACACCCTGAAGTAGAACATGCTTGGAGTCACAGCTGCTTATTGGCTTAAGTCTGGTCACGGCTGTATCCCCTGGTGCCCAGAGCAGATTCTGGCACACATCTGTTGCTTCATGTTCAGCTCTCAGAGTAAACAAAATAAGGGATGTGCAAATGAATGAAATAATTCCAGAAGGCCCTTGTGCTAAAGCAGAGCCTCGGTTCTCACTCTTGCTAAACATCAATAACCCAGGAGCTTGTTACAGTGGCATACTACATAGGCTCTGTACAGATACCTGAGTTGGAGTCCCCAGGTCTGTAATCTGAGAGTTTTTGCTTTTGTTCAACACTCCTGTGCTCCTGGTGTGTCTAGTCCTATGTCTGCATAGCTCCTGTCCATGTAGTCTAAACCCCTGTCAGCAGCTGGAGACATGAGTGATAGGACAATCATTCTAACCAAAGGACTCTCTGGGAAGCACCACAACAAACCGGGAAGTGAGTGCTTTGATGCTAAGGGGACAGAAACATGAATTCAGATGCTGAAGCTGAACACTGAATTCAATGTTGAACACATTGTCTGACTTTGCCACATTTCCTTTTCTTTATTAAGTGGAGAAAATAACATCATTCAACCCAAATTACTGCTATGAGGATTAAATGAGCAAAAACACATCACATATGCACATACACAACTTCATATGTGTATATGTGTGCACACACATGCGGCTGGACCATACCACGGTTTAACTTCCAATCTTCAACACAGGGAATGAGACCTAAGATTCTCATTAAAGTGGTCTTAAAAGAACATAACACCACACCTCTCTGTTGTAACTGATGTCCTTTCTCCCACTCTTTTTGTAGATTTATTTTATTGGTGTGCATAATAATAGCCTTCCCTATGACATTACTATGGAGATATATATATATATCATTGTACCTTACTCATATTTTGTCATATTACCCTGTCTTCCTGTCTCTACCATTGCTCCTGTCCCTTCGCCCAAAATAGTTCCCCTCATAATTTTATGGTGCATGTGTGTGCATGTGTGCATGATTGTCATTGTACTACAATTTATGCCAAGGGCCTGCTGCATGCTGGGTAGTGTCCTACCATTGAGATGTATCCCTGCCATCTTGTTTTACTTTCTTTTGACATGGGGGGGGTCTCACTTTGGTGCCCAGACTGACTTTGAACTCACTGTAGCCCAGGTCAGCTTTGAACTTACTATCCTCCCATCATGACCTCTCAAGTAACTTACATAATAGATGTTCACCCCTAGAGCCAGCTTCTCCCACTCACGAGGCAGATGGCACTCAGCCTCTGTTAGAAAGCTTCCCATGCCCCAGGTCTCCTAGAGCAGCTCAATCCTCCAGTTTCCTGGGATGCAGTAAGGTTTACTTCCACCTCTGTTTTGCATCTATGCTCAGACATCCCGGAAAATATGACGAATTTATTTCCACTTCACATTCTTTCTGATTAGCCAGCCTCTTACTGCAGAGTCACAAATTACCGATGCATCTAGAGGTCAGGAAGGTGGTATTAAGCAAGTGAACTGAGCGACGGAGGCTGACACAGTGAAGGTTCAAGGATCCTCATGTATAAAAGGCCAAATTCATCTTTTCCCCATTGATACCTGACCTCTCTTCATCAGATATGGATTTTGTAGCAGATATCTGAATTTCAGGCTTTTAAAGTAACCTGGCTAAGCTAATATATTGTGAGCCAGTATAATATGGCTCATTCTGCTATCCAGTTCACAACATTGTGCCAGTGGCAGTTGCTGGTTCAGAGAGTGTGCCATGTGAGACGTGTACACAGAGAACACTGGCTTAAAAACAGTCCTCTGTTGTCACTTTAATGGGACACACTGACCATAATGACACATAATGACACTTGCCTCAGGTGTTAGCTCTCAATGTCACCTATTTCCTGGGCTCCTCTACTCCTTGTACTGCATTAAGAGAAATGGGAAACAGTGGACTAAGCAAGTTACTGGTGGGGATTTTCTTCAGGTCTGAGCGTTTGCTAAATCTTTGGAATAAAATAACTTGTGCAAATGCCCATGGGAGAGAGTGAATCAGAGCTTGTAGCCAAGGAACAGCCATGTTATTCATACCCAGGCTTAGGGGATAAAGGGGAGAAGTGCCCAGTTACATCTTAGCTTTGGCCTTCCTCTTTGGCAAGACAGAGAGACTTTGATGGAGAAAGATAAGATCCGAACAATAGCAATTAAAAGGGCTCCTTCTGGGCATATCAGGAGCAAAGTGGGGAAAGAAAGAAAGAGAGAGAGAGAGAGAGAGAGNGAAGGAAGGAAGGAAGGAAGGAAGGAAGGAAGGAAGGAAGGAAGGAAAAATGGAGAGAATGAGAGAACGGTGGAGGGAAGGGAAAATGAAAGAAGGATTCAGATTTACACTCTAGAAAGATCATTAAACAACTTCTGTAGACCAAGGACCTTCCATTGCAGAAGGCAGAGAAAAATAGTCAATTCTGTAACTTGTCCAGTTGTGACAAGTACCTGGATGTGAAAAGGAAAATGCTGTGCCATTAAGGCAGCCAGGAAGAAGCTTTTCAGCAGATGGTCTGCAAGCCAGGCTTCAGAGTTCTAGGCAGAGAAGGCCGTACAACAAAAGCTGGGTCTGGGGGTGAATTGTGTGCTCAGCCCAAGCACTGAGAGGATCATGAGAGGGGCTAAAGAAGCTCAGCAGAACCAAAAATGCAAAACCCTCTGAGAGACAATCTGCCGCTGGAGCCAGCACCGGACCCTGTCCAGGGTCCTGACACAGGGACCTGGCTGAAGAGTAGCGAAGAGATCCCTCAGGAGCAGCACAGAAGCTGCTCTGTCAGAATGCTCCTATAATCATCCAGATGAACAAATGCATGCACCACCACCCGTTAATTTTCTGCAATAAACGAGACACTACATCTAAGATTTCACAAAAGTTAACGGCATGCATCCATCTCAGGGTAGCCTAAGGTAAGAAACCATCCTCTTTCTCCACAGTTGAGCTGAGTGGCTGGCTGCAAAGCATGCACAAACCAAAGCCGGCTCTGTCAGACCTCAGATGCTCCTGTCTGTAGTTCCTTCTTCCTTTCCTGCCCTCTGGAGTCCAGATCCCTGGAAGTGATTCCCACACTGAACCAGGAACCCAGTCGTGGCAAAGCAGTGGCTATCTACCCTCCTGGTTAGCACTGTAGTTTGAGGCTGGATAACACAGCTGGGGTTTGTGTCCATCTGCATTCTATGATCTGAGTCTATTCTGTCTCTACCTGATTTTCCAAAACAATGGGGGAAGGGTCCCATCTGTGTTTCCTAGCAGTGATCCCCAGTGCCTGCAGGAAATCCACCCTGGTGAGGCAGAAGAGTCACAACTGGGGAGGGCTGAAGCTGCCCAGGAGTTCTCACCTCTGATCCTGCTTTTGTAACTTTGTTTCACATCTAACATTACTTCACATTAAACAAAAATAGCTGTAACACTAGCGGATAAAAAGAAAAAACAATCCAAACTAGCCTGGCTGCCTTCTGCCACTGCTGCCATTCCTGAAGCCACCTTGCCTTGTCTCTGGTTCCCAAAGCTCTGGATGCTCCACCAGATCCTCCAGAATAAGTGTCTGGCAGCACCGGAGTGTGGGTGATGCTGGCTGCCAGGCTTTCCAAGAGCCTGCACCATCAGCCAGTTTCCCCCGTCGGTGCCAGCGCCTCAGCAAGGCAATTGAAGGATTTTATTATAATGGCACTTTGCGGAGCTCACTCAACCCATCAAAATAATTGTTTGACTTAATGTGAAATCTGAGCTTCGCAGCTGCAGGAGGCTGTCCTCGGCGGGATAGTGGGGCTGGCTCCTGGCACTGCTGGTGAGCATTTCAGAGTCTGGAATTAACAGCAGTTTCGAAGCCTCCCTAATTAGTTACAGTGCTGCCCGAGGTGTCATCTTATTTTATTTTATTTTATTTTTATGAGCCAAATAACATATTGCTGCTTAAGTTTCTGGAAGACAGGGAGCTATAAATAAAACTACAATTTACTTGAAGTCTATCACACAGATATCCCAAGTTCAGAAGTTAGCTTTTCTTTGACTAATGAAATAAAACTTGGCAGAGCTTATTTGTGGATGTGAACATCACAGCTCTATAGGGAGGAAGGAATTCTCCAAAGGCCACGCATGGAGATTGCAACTGAGTGACGATCTGCTTATTGTAGGGTGCTCACAAGAGCCGGAGTCCACAGTTCCTGTGCAGAGCTGCTCTGCTGCCTCCCGCCCAGGAGGTCACTGGCTTCTTCCTTCCCATCCCAGACCTTGGTCTCCCTATGTTGACTGAGAAGGGTGGTACACATGCTACTTCTCTTGCAGAAAGTTTCGAAAACACTAAAGCAGTCCAGATGGCTTGTGCCTGTGACTAGTGGTGTGATGTCATCATTACAGGGTTGCTCTCTGGAGCCAGACAGCTTGACGTCAAACTTCCCGTTTGCCATTACATGCCAACCAAAGAGAATCCCTCAACCTGCAGCTCACTTTCTTCACCAGGTGAAAACTATGCAGTCAGCCCAGGTGGTTTATATACCCAACTGAGTGTTACCCACCAAAAAAGAATGAAACCCTGCAGTTCATTACATGATTGTTAGAACTGGAGGTCCAACTGAGAAGTCAACTAGGCCAAACACGGAAAGTCAGAAATAGATCCCACCTGATTTCTCAGAGGCTAGGAAGGGTGCAGAAAGGAAAGTAGAGGAAAGCTGAGGCAGATCAGAGCACACTGTACATGTGTGGGGCTATAAAAGTTAATTCCAGTAATATAATTAATTTACTCATCAGGATATTTAAAAATAAATGGGCTACAGCTGTAGCTCAGTAGTAAGGTGCTTGTGCAGCCTTCACAGGCCCTAGGGTTTGATCCCAGCACTGCCTTAAGAAGTGATAATAAATAAATTCAATTAATGGACAAAGAACTGCATGAGCCTTACTGATACAGTAAAAGTGCTTATAACTCAGAGAGCATGGGGCACATTCTCCCCACATGTTACCCAGCATGCATCTTAAACAGGCAGCAAAGACATTCAGAGTTACATTGATCAAGGCTCTCATGCTACCAAGGTGTGTGAGCCATCAAATGCCACATTTCTTAAACAGAACCCTGTTCTACTTGTAATACTAAAATATGCAGATGGGGTGCAATTAGAATAAAAGATTGAAAAACACCAAAACACTAATCTATGAGAAAAAATCCTGTGTGCAAAAAGTATCCAAGGCACATCGCTGCCAGTCCCCAAAGGCTGTAATGCAAAGCTTTGGGGTCAGTGGGTCCAGTTTTGAATGCACTCTTCCGTTAAGGAACTGTGGGAGCCTGGCAAGTACCTTCACTTCTCTGGGCTTGAATTTTATGTGCTCTAAAAATGTAGCTATGATAAGTGCACTGGGGGTGAAATCATGCTCCCTTTCACTAAGGGCTTAGTGCAATGCCTGCTGTGTACAAAAGACTCGGGGGGGGCTCCTGGGTCCTTCTGGGACTACAAGCATTCAGGCTTCTTCCTGGTGTTCCCCAGCAATGAGATAAAAATGCTGCTGACTGCTATTCCAATACTCTACATTTGCCCTAGAATCCAACCATATGTCAGCTGGAGCCTGATGAGAGGGGCCATGTGGGGAGCTGGCAACTGCTCCTTGGGTCTTAGCAGATGTATGGAGGCTGTAGTAGCCCCTGGCCAGCTCCAAGGTGCCCAGACACGTTTAAGGACATTCTGCCTCAGTAGACCCCTCAGCAAGGTATGCTTTCTTCTTGAGCTGGTTCCTGTGCCACTGTCCCACTATCACCAGGAAGAGTAAAAAATTGCATGCAAAAAATGCTACCAGAGAGTGCATCTCACCACTCCAAGGCTTCATCTTTAACTCAGTGACACCAGACAATGGAGAGTGGTGAGATCAGCATCCCCCTTCAGCACCCAGGGGTCAAGGCCATGTCATGACCTGCAGCTCTTAGCACTCAGCAAAACCCTCAGCGCTCCTAACATGGAATGCATTTCTGTTCAAAATGTTTTTCTGGTGTCTAATCTGAATCTTTTTTGTGGCAAATGGGACATATTTCTCCACAGGTCTCAGGAACACTGGAGCAGACTCTACTTATTCATGCAGAATGAAAATAAGGATTCCATTGCCAGCCCAGCTAAGCATGCAGCATGTGTCAACCTGCCAGAAGCAGGTCTGAAGAGGCTCCCCACACCACTGGCTGTCAAATAGTCTTCTTGGGGATGACAAATGTCCCAAATCACTGTGGGAAGGTGTGCACAAAGGCATCATGGAGCCCTACACTGTGCCTAGAGATGCCAGCAGCAGCCAGAGAAAAAGGAGGGAGCTGATTCTCCAGTGCAAACAAAAGCATTGTCCCTCACGGCTTCTCATCCACCACACCTCTAGCTAGTCAGTGTCATTTAAACATAGAGAATCTGTTTTGTCCAGGTACTGCTTTGGAAGCCTCAGGTGCCAACAATAAAGCAAAGGATAAGAAACAAAATCAAGTGACTGGAAAGATGGCTCAGGAGTTTAAAGCATTTGCTTCTCTTGCAAAGGACCCAGCACTGGCAATGACCTTGCCGAACACACGAGGCCATGCATAATGAAGCCAACTTGACTGGAAAGGATTTCAACAAGAATTTTCAAGAAATCACTTCACCCACCACTATTCTTCCACAGGGCCCAGAAAATGGGAGGAGCCATTTACCTCATTTTATAAGGAAACTGAGATGTTGGGGAGTATGGAATCACACTGCTACTACAGACACAAGCCCAGTTCAAGTTCCCTCCTCTGTCTACGAGTTTTCTAAGGCTTTCGTAACCACAGCATGTGCTGCTTTAACAAGGTGACCTTACAGTATGGGGGCTGGAAGGCCAGG
Source organism: Bramus lutescens (assembly GCA_001685075.1). NCBI lineage: Eukaryota > Metazoa > Chordata > Mammalia > Rodentia > Cricetidae > Bramus > Bramus lutescens. Next base: position 162,004 of record LOEQ01002012.1, on the reverse strand, counting down.
GAGGCAGGGCAAACTTCTGCAGCCCATCCCCCTCCTTTGCTGGTTGTCACTTTCTTTTTAGGCCTTACGTGTTCCCTTTGCCAGCGTACACACGTGTTCACCGTGCATCTAAATCTTGTATATAAAAGGATATATTGTAAGGTGGAGTAAAGGCCCATACTACCAGCCTTGTTTGCATGAGAACATGCAGTCACCTTCTGAGATGGCAGGGTCTGAACGCACACATTTCAGGGTGACATGTTCCATCCCATCATGCTCCACTGTTTGACCTCATGCTCTACTCACCAGTGCGTTCACTACCAAACCCAGGCCCATCCAAAGTGACATTGGCTCTAGGTCTCAGATCTCACAACCAGCTGTGGATGAGAATCCAGGTATGGTTCACCCTGAGGTAGGATTCCTATCTGGTCATGAACAATAAATCCACAAAGTGGCATAGAATCAAAATACAACAATGACACAGCGTGGATGCCGGACTTTAAATGGGAGGAACTGGAAAAGAAAGGCTCTTAGCCCTGTGTTAGGTGGGGCTTTCTGGAGAAACAGAACCAAAGGGATGAGTATGTGTTAAGAAAAGGGAGTTAGTAAATTGGCCCAGACCATAGGGACTGGAGAGTCCAACAATGGCTAACTATATGGTGGAGAAGCTGAGAACCTGGTACCTGCTCGGTCTGTGACATTGAGCAGCAGTGAGTTACTGAAAGCCTAGATCTCCAGAGAGTCTGTGGTCTTGAGTCAACATTGGAACGTCGAAGCATTTGGAGTCTCATCTCATGGCCATGGCAGACAGGAGCACTCTGACTTTTCCTCAGATCCTACTAGATCAGCACTGCCCACTGGAAGGCACTGCCTACCTGGCAGGCAGGTCTTTCTCCTCAGTTAATGCCTTACGGAAACATAATCGCAGATGTGTCCAGAGGTTGTGTCTCTTGGGTGATTCTAAGTTGCAATAGGCTGACAGTGAAGACTACCCATTGCAGGTCCGGAACAAAGCAGGATCATCAAGGTGGTATGCTCACCCTCCAGAAAGGATGAGGTAGTGCTGTCTTCGAGGGCTCTGTCCACTAGAATCCCAGAGGTGGGGCTTCTTTCCTCCATTCTGCCACACTCTGAGCCTTCTGTCCATGCTGGTGACATCACTGCAGAGAGACCATTAGATGAGACTATGACTCACTGATTGTTTATCCTATTGGACTGTTTATCAGTCCGGAGCAGTCTTTCATATGTAGCAACATGGGCAGCTGAGAATGTTCTAGAACTTTACACTTTGGGTGCTTTGTGCTTAGCATGCTCTTCTTGCACACAGCTCTCTCTCTTCTCACCCTTGCCTTAAGCAACACAGAGAATGCAGAACCCCCATTGTCTGCCTCACACCTTCAGCTTTCTAAGTCTTTGCTGGACATCAAATCCTCCAGGAATCCCCGAACACACAATCCACTCTTCCTTCCTGTGTTCACTCGGGGTCTTCATCTCCACCCCAGACCTTGTCTGGAGTAACTTTGACATCCGTTTTTTGATCAAAGATCTCAGCATGGTTTAGGCTTTTTCTAAATTATACCTCAAAATTCTCCCAGACTCTAACTCAAACAGAACCCCATAGTCATTTTACATTTGGAAGTACTTATGACATTAGCACCCAACTTCTAAGCTCTCGGGTCTATACTCTTGCTCAGCCTCCCTAGCAACATACTGCAGACTGGGCAGCTTCAGAAGCAGAGATTGTGCTGGGAAGATGGGCCAGTAGGTAAGAGTGATTAGTAAAAAAGCATGAGGATCTGAGTTCAGATCCCCACCACCCACATAAAACGCTGCCCATGGCCATGCACACATCTCTAATCTGGTACAATGGGGGACAGGGACAAGTTGGTGGCAGGGGATTGTTGGCTACCAGCCTAGCACCAGGTGCAATTAGATATTCTGTCTCATGAAAATAAGGTAGAAAATGATAGAGTGGGACATGTGACATTTTCCTTTGGCCTCTGTGTGTACACAAGTAAACACATCTCACACACAGGCATTTATATACTGCACATACACACATGCATATACCACACATGTATGTGCACACTACACACATAGATATATTCTACACACATATGCATACAGCACAAATACATGCACATATCACACACATATGCTTACACATACACACTCCCACATACAATAAATACATAAACCATACATATCATGCACCCATGTGCATATGCACACACGCATGCACACACACACACACACACACACACACACACAAATGCACATGTGTGTCCAAAAGCAGACATTTATCTTACCATAGTTATGTATCCTGGGAAGTACAAGACCAAGGTATCAGGAAGGCTCAGTTCCTCGTGAGGCTTTAGCTGGCCACCTTTCCCCCAAGTACTCGTGTGGCCTTTCTTCCTTGTGGGCATCCCCCGTGTCTCTTTCTGTACCCAAGTTTCCCTTCTCGTAGAGAATCTAGACAGCTTGGATAAGGCTTCAACTTCACGAACACATTTCAGATGAATTCTCTCTTTCAAGTCTCATTGTCCAGGTTGACACATACGGAGTGCTGTGGTGAGGGCACCAAGGGGTGAATTTCAGAGGGAGGCACATCTGCCCGCTGTGCCTCCTGCCTGCCACCATCTTCACTCTTTTCGATGTCCTTCCTCTGTCTCCTCTTTGTCCACCTCTGTCTCTGTCTGCCTTTTTTATCTCGTTTTGTCCCTGTCTGACTCTCTCTCTCTCTCTCTCTCTCTCTCCCTTCACTCCCCTTCACATCCATTTCCCCTCCCTCCCTTTGAATCAGTCATAAAATCAGGGAGTCACAGTATCCTCTGTAGACAAGGTGTATTTCTCCAGGACACCTCACATGTTTCCCCGCCTACAGACCAGAATCACAGCCTGAGGCAGTAAGAGAAAGGTAGCTGAGAGTGAGAAATGCTACATTCATCCCTGATCCCTTGGCCACATAATTATTTTCTTTCTCCCTCCCAATATTAGTCTCTCTGTCATTTAATAAAGTGACTCGAGGTTATGAGAGAAAAGAAGTCACCATCTCATGTCCTTTGAGCTCCTGAGGGATTATGGGATCTTACATAATTAAATATGAGCCATGTAATTTCCCTCCCTCCTGCCTAACTTGTGGACTGTCTATCACTCCCTCACTGCTTCTCAGCTCTTTTTTCAAAGTAGAAAACGTGATTCAGTATGAAAATTGCCTCTTCCTCTACTTTCCACCCCTTGCCCCAAGTTTTCTTCTACCCACATCTTCCTGTTACTCCCTGATATTCAGCCCCAACTCCAATCACTTGCCAACCACAGCCCACACCTATTCAGCTGAGACCTGTATGTAAGAAGGCAGGCTACCTGGACTCAAAGCCCAACTCAGCTGAATAGCTCACCCATCCAGGCCTCAGTTGGGATAAGCTTAAACCATTCACTTGACTAGTTCTCATGGAGGTATTAAAAGGCTTGGAATGGCCCATATTAGAGACCATGTTTATAATTGAAAAATGCCTTACTGATATTACCAGTAAGACATGGTAGTGCTGAGGAGTGACGGTCACCCAAAGGAACTCATCATGACAGAAGTGTCTGGCTACTCTTCTCCAAAGACATCCTTCTGCTCCTCGGTGTCACTGGGAACCTCTGGAGTGACCCTGAGGATAGCCTTCGTGGGCAGTTGGTATAAGAAGAGATGGTACAAATGAACCCAGGGAGCGACCTGCAGGCTCCGCCTTCACTGCCCAGGCAAGAAGAGTAAAGGAATGATGCAGACCAAATATTTGCAAGAAATAGGGTCATGGCATGAGGAAATTAGAGACTGTCCTTTAAACCTCATCTTAAAAAGCATAACCCTGCTTAAGGGAAGCACTCTGTAGGCAGAATCCCCAGTAAAAAAAATCTGGATTTTGCTCCTGCTGCAGTTGCCTATGTTGAACTGATACACACGCTGGACTGCTGGAGGGCTCCCTGCAGGCTGTTCCATAAGCAGAAATCATCCTCGGATCCTTTCACCAGCCGCACCAGCATGCTCAGCGTACACCCTAGCAGGTGGAACTTGCCTGCGTGTTCGTGTCCCAGAGTCCCCTAGAAGAAACACCTCTGCTTCCCCAGTCACAAGGGAAAGCTGTCACAGAGGGGTTTAAGCTTGGCCTCTGCCCACTACAGTAAGCCACATTCTGGCACTGGCCTGCCTGATCTCTTCCTATTCCTGTCTCACTTCCTATTGCTCCCACTGTTCCTGGGATCTGCTAGCCGTGTGAACTTCCAGCATCGAAATCCTTGCCTTGGGATCTGCAGACTGACATAGCAGCTATTCCACACTCTGAAAATAGCCTTCAATACCCATGACAGCCAATTAGCCTACTTCATCTTGTGTACCTTTAGCAATAGGGAGGTTACCACATCCCGAGTTGGCCCAGTTCTTTCTTAGATAGCTTTGATCACTACAAATTGAAACTAAAATTTCTTCTTTATGATTGTCAGCCATCTGTCTCCAGTTTGCAGCCATCAACAGTATATGTCTGACATCACTCCAACTCTGAAAAGTATCATGGTCCTCCTTCTAGTCAATAGCAGGTTTTCAAAGCAATAATGAACCAGGTACAAGAATACAAGTGGGCTCTGACTTGACGAGAGCTGGGAAGCAGCGGCAGTAGCAACAGGCTGATCCCTCCTTTTTCCTGGGATCACACACTCTTTATTATGACCTGGGATTTGGCTCGTTATCTACTTCACGCTAAGAAAATAACAGACCCCAAGTAGGAGTCTTTGAAAGTATGGTCATAGATGGTCACAGACAGCACATCTTGGAGAGCCCATCTGTCTTGGCACTTTTAGAGGGAAAGGAAGGAAGTCATGGTCTGGGGCAGCAATAAACTGTATCCATAGCACAACCTCCTATGATCATTAGAAGTGTTGTACCCCAGCCCTTTTGGATATCAGCATGGCAATTCCTCAGAAAATTAGGAAACAACCTTCCTCAAGACCCAGCAATAAACCTTTTGTGTATATATCCAAAGGATGCTCAATTGTGCCACAAGGACATGTGCTCAACTATGTTTGTCATAGTCAGAACTTGGAAACAACCTAAATGCCTCTCGACCAAACAATGGATAAAGAAAATGTGGCACATTTACACAATGGAGTACTACACAGTAGAAAAAAATAATGACGTCTTGAAATTTTCAGACAAATGGATGGATCTAGACATCATCATATTGAGTGAGGTAACCCAGACCCAGAAAGACATTGTCATATGTACTCTACTCACTCATAAGTGGCTTTTAGACATAAAGCAAAGAAAATCAACCTAAAACTCACAATCCCAGAAAACCTAGACAACAACGAAGACTCTAAGAGAGACATATGTGGATCTAATCCACATGGGAAGTAGAAAAAGACAAGATCTCTTGAGTAAATTGAGGGCATGGGGACCAAGGGAGAGGGTAGACGGGAGGGAAAGGAAGGAAAGGCAGCAGAGAAAAATATATAGCTTAATAAAGTCAATAAAATTTTCAACTATTAAAAAAAGGATATCAAATGCATGTAATCTAACAGTTTGAAGACAAATAAATGTACCTAAGTGAAGGCTAAAAAACTAAGAAGTGATGTATCCATCCCCCATTAACCATCCTCTCTTCCTCTCCTTCTCTTTTTTGCAGTCTTCCCAGACTCTGCTAACCACTATTTTATTATCTACTTCTAACAGCAATGTTCCAGCTTCCACATATAAATGAGAACATGCGGTTTTTGTATTTCTGTGTCTGGCTTATTTCATGTAATTCAATGCCCTCCAGGCTCATCCTTGTCATTGCAAATGACAGGATTTTGTTCCTTTTATAGTTGAATAATACCCCATTGTGTATAATACTGTGAAAATTAAGTCTGTAGGAAGAAATAAAGGATGGGAATTAAGATGACCTCAACAGTTTGAAAAGCTTCAACTACCCTAGGAAGTGGAGTCTTAGACCTAACTACACCATGATCAGAGTAGAGGAGAAGGCAGACTGCATGCTGCAAGGTGGGAGTTTTATAGGTAAGAGTAGGAAGGGAGAAGGGGGCCTCATTAAAGAAGAACAGAGAAGCTAACTGCTTTCCTTAGGTCACAGTTGTTGAAATATAATATGTCTCTTTTTGAAACCATCAGCTATCTGGGGTCAGGGTCAGCTGATTTCCTTATGCTGTCTCTGAGCTCTGGGCCTTGTCTTTGGAGGTAGAGTCCTTTGCATGCCATATTTTTTTTTAATCTGCTCTTCCACCAATGGACACAGTTTGGTTCCATATCTTGTCCATCATGAATAATTCTGCAGTAAACACGAGTGTACAGATGTTTCTGACATGCTGGTTTCATTTCCTTTGAATGCATGCTGTGTAGGGGTTGCTGGTACAATATGTCTACTTTTCATCTTCCCTGACATTTCAAGGTAGGAAGACCACTGCATGGTTGAATCTGAACTATATTTTTTATGTCTCTAAACTCAGCATCCACAGTAAAAGTTGGAAGCCTTATTAAATAAAGGCAGACTTTATTCCACTTTTTACAGAAAGAGAAACTGAGGCTTCTTTATTTATCTTCTCACTTGCATTTTCTCTCAGAGAAACTCACTGAAAGGTAGTCAAAATGATTGGCATGTTAGAAATGAGGATACAGGAAAGGGCAGGATAAGTCCTGCCCAATCCTGCTAAGAGCAAAAAACTAAAACATAGGCACTTATCATTATAGATTCCCTTGCAGCTAGGATTTAACCATGTGATTCTATTTGGATTAATGGTCCATAAGGGAACATCAGCTAGTGGTCATCAAGAACTGGTGTGGGAGGTCCTTCTGTCTATGTGCTGCTTTCTTTGATTAATGAATAAAGAAATTGCCCCGGCCTGTTGATAGGGCAGAACTTAGATAGGTGGGGAAGATAGAACTGAATTCCAGGAGGAAGAAGGCCGAACCAGAGAGATCCCATGGATCCACCACCAGAGTAAGACATGCTCCAAAACTTAACCAGTAAGCCACTGCCATATGGCAATACACAAATTAATAGAAATGGGTTAAACTAAGATGTAAGAGTTAGCCAATAAGAAGTTAGAGCTAATGGGCCAAGCAGTGTTTTAATTAATATGGTTTCTGTGTGATTATTTCAGTTCTGGGTAGTCGGGATGAACAAGCAGCCCGTTCTTTCCTCCTACAAAGAACCTTTATTCTTACAGAGAGAGAGACAGAGACAGACAGACAGAGACAGACAGACAGAGAGAGAGAGAGAGAGAGAGAGAGAGAGAGAGAGAGAGAGAGGCAGGCAGAGCAGAGCAGACAGGGATAGAAGTCTACTAGAGTCATCCATTGATTCTTCCCTTTCCTTTTCCCACTTCATAGCAATTCTTGACAAAGACCAAGAAGCTAAGAGGCCCAAAAAGGAGACACAGCTAATAGACTAAGCATGAAGTAGCAGAAACATGCAAAAACCTGAGTCCTGAGTGTCATTGATGAGCTACTGAGTTACATTTCCTTTTCCAGATGTGAAAGAAAAGAATAAACCTCCCTATTGTTGAAGTCACTCTTGGTCCTTACAGATAAAAGCATTCTCTTCCTGAAACTGTGGATTCAGACAGACTTAATGCTTGTGCTTTCTTCTTGTTATAAAATTCTCAACAAGTTAAGCACCCCTTTGAGACTTAATGCCTTAGATTTTCTATTGCTGAGACACAACATCATAACTAAAAATCAAGTTGGTATTTGTCAGGACAGAAACCTAAAGAGGGCAGGAACCTGGAAGCAGGAGCTGATGCAGAGGCCATGGAGGGTTGCCCCTTACTGTCCTGATCCCTGTGGCTTATTCACTCTGATTTCTCAGAGAACCTAGGACCACTTGAAGCACAAACTATTAAGCCACAATCTTTCCTTTCTTTTTTTCTTGTTCTTGTCTTTTCTTTTTTGTATGTTTTTCAAGATAGGGTTTCTCTATATAGCCCTGACTGTATTGGGACTCATTCCATATACCAGGCTGGTCTCAAACTCACAGAGATCCACCTGTTTCTGCCTCCCAAGTTCTGGAATTAAAGGTGTGTGCCACCATTGCCAGGCAACCTTTCCTTTCTTATTCATTCCCAAATCTCACATTAAAAACATAAATAACTTTGATAGAAGTCTTCACAAATTCAAACACATTAAAATTTCAGCCTCTTTAAAATATCTAATCTCTCTAAAAGTACAAAACCTCTTATAAAAGTTCACAGTCTTTCAGTCATGGGTTCCTGTTAAAATCAAAATTTGATGAAATAGCTTCTCATTTCAAGAGACCAGAACACAGTCATGACCTGAACAAAGCAAGACTCAACTGTCAGCAGTATAAATAGCTCAACATTTAATGTCTGAGGTTCACTCACAATCTTCTGGGTTCCTCCAAAAGGCTTGGCTCACTTCTCCAGCTCCGCTCTCTACAGCACACACAGCTTCTCTTCTAAGATTGGGCAGGTTCCACTCCACTGCTTCTAGTGGTGGTGGTCACTTCATTATACTGGCATTTCCAGAATGCTGGGGTCTTCTATTGCAACTATACTGCCTATACTGCACTTTCACCAATAGCCTCTCCAGGCCTCTTTTCATGATATAACGCCTCAACTTCTCTCCATGATTGTAATGGTTGTTCTGTCTCTTTAAGAGACAAACCACACCCACTCCCTCCCCCA
>LOEQ01002012.1:95230-107100 GCA_001685075.1 Bramus lutescens | reverse complement strand
TTAGGGTGCTGTGGTCATTGGTACACACCACCACACCTGTCATTTTAGGGTGCTAGTGATCCAAACTTAGGTCCTCACCCTCAAATAGTACTCATGTTACCGACTAAGCTCGATCTCCAGCTCAGGACCACTTTTTCTCCCGCTGACCGCTGTGTAACTCTAGGCAGTTGACTTAACTTCCTGTGTTTTAGTTTCTTACTTAGTAAAATGGCTGTAGCAAAATTCTCCACTTATTGTTCGGAAGTCTCAATTCTTGCAGTTTGTGCTCTGCTTTATGCTTGCGTTTGAAGATGTGAGTTCTCAGCTTCCTGCTCTTACCCCCATCCCTGCCCCTTCCTGCCAAGCATCCCTGCCAGTAGAGACTCCTATCCCTCCCTCTAGAACCATAAGCCAAAACCAACTCTCTTTTCCTAAATTTGCCTTTGGTTGTCATGTTTTATCACAGCAATAGAAAAAGCAATACAATTCTCCTCTCCTGGGCACAGAAGATGATATCCAGATGACATGTTCACTTCATATTTCCCAGCCTTGCTTGGGACTGGGTTGGAGCTGTGTGAGCAGTGAATGATCTACAGGTGGGAACTACCTGTCCCTTCTGTCCTGTGGCCATTAAGAACCAGTATTATTTCCCCTCACCCTTCATAACTCCTCTTACTTCCACGGAGAGGCCCTGAGTTAGGTAGCAGTCACATGACACAGAACACATGTGGCCAGTCAAACTTTCCATGACAGATCCAGTCGCCCTCAGTATGCTAAGCCAGCTGAAGTTTTGGGCTTCCTTTATCACAGTAACTCCTGACCTAGCCTGAGAGACAGCTTTCAGTCCACATCTAGGCCCCAAGCTCAGAAACCTTCACAAGAAGGTGCTGCCCCGAGCTCACAGGGTCTGAGTGTCAACTCCCACTTACAATGATAGGGTTTCACTTCCCGACGGACAGACTGAATAAATGTTAGTGTGGAGAACCGGAGAAGAGACAAAAGTCTTCACGGCTCCTGACAAACCCTGTGCTGCCTCTGAAAGGCAGAAAAGGCCTGGCTCCTAATTAGGCATGCCTCCCTGTCCTTGAACTTCACTAAAGGAGACCTGTCCAAACCGAATTCATCTCTTCCCAACTATTTCCTCTCAAGCAGAAACGCCAGCATCACTTATACCCCTGGACGGATGTCGGTAAAACTTCACTCCAGCAAAGAATCAACCTGCCTTCCTCTAATTGTCCATTTATTTTTCTTCCAAACAATGTCAATATCCCAGATGCCGCTTTGTGGATGGAAGTCTGCTCCCCAGGGAAATGATAAGGCGGAAGCAGCTGAGTGCGGCCCGAAGGTTTCCATGGTAATTATTCACTAACCATCATGAGGCTCTGCCCAGTGGAATCCCTCGTTAACCACCAGCTAGCTAATTAGACCAAGCCTTTAGCTCTTGCTTGTTCTCTCGAACATTCTTCCTGGTAGGTGGGGGAACTAACATTGCTCTGTGTAACCAAAGCCAAGGGAAAGGCACACACATGACAAGAGATAATTTGTCAGACTGGCTCGTATCAGCCAGCTGTTTTGTAGCCCTTCCGCTGCATTGGACACACACTAAGATCACTCAGTGACCACGAGCCTGGATCACAGGTGTGGCTCTAGAAAAGGTGGGCGTGGTTTAACCATTCTGAGCAAGACCCAGAGAGTGGCATTGCTTATGAAAGGAGAGAAGGTAAATAAAGACTTGGGATCCTGATGTTATGAAAATATCCAGGGGCTGGGCGAGTTTGAGTTCCTGCTGAAAGTTTAGGAGGTGTGGGGCTTGAATTCATGCTCGGAAGGTCCCGTGCTTTGGTGAATGCTTTCCTGCCATGTTTTTAAATTCTCTGTGACTTCTGGCCAAAGGACTCTTCTTATTCATTTCTCACCTCGCTAGCAAACACCTCTGGTACCCAAGTAGGCAAGTGTTCTGAAGAGGCACACCAAGGGTGCTCTGGGGTATGGAAAAACTCTGTACACATAGGCAGAGTCAATGGCACAGCCAGGGCACTGTGGTGAACCGCAGATGTGCACTGTGTCTGAGAACTGGGCTCCTCTGTGACCCCCACTGGGCCCAGGTACAGCTTGCCATCATTCCCTCTGGGACCCTAGTTAAAGGACCCCTCTGTAGCTGTGAGACAAGCGAGTTAGCAGTAGCTATTTCAGTGTTATGGTCAAAAAGGCCACATATTCATGACTTAATAAATGTTTCCTGGTGCCTAATTGTCATCACTGATTTTTCTGAGGCTCCCAAATGCCCATGATCCCAAAGCCTCCCATGTGGATTTCCAGTCCATTTCCTGCTCACAAGCAACATCCTAAAAGGAGTCCGGGGGAGGCCGAAGCACACAGCCTTTCCCTCCTGAATTCTTTTCCTTCCCAGCATCTTTCTTGTGCACACTGTCATCACCCAAGTTGTGGTTCTACCTTTAGACTCTCAGAACTTCTTCCCACCCCCTGGCTTTACTGTGGGTATCACTCCAAAGCCATTCAGTGAGCTGACAAAGTATCCCCTCTGCTCTTCCATGGCTTTCCAACCTGTTCCAGGTCCTTGCACAAGGTCCGTGACTGGGCCTGTGGTTTCTGTGAGTCTCCAGAGTATGTTAAGAGGTGTTAAGAGTCAGGACCTTTGAGACATAATCCTGAGGGCTCTGCCGTGAGAAATGCATTAGTGCTGGTATCTTGTGACTGGGCTGGTTATCACACAAGATCGAGGCTGAGTGGGGCCCCTCCCTCTCTCACATACTGCCTCCTGACCTTCCCTTTCCGTGGTAGAAGGATGCAGCCAGAAGAACCTTGCCAAATGTGATGTCCTAGATCCTGAACCTTCTAACTTCCAGAACTGTGAGATATAAGATAGAAAACTATCTTGTTTACAAATCACCTGGTGCCAGGGAGTCTGCGACAGCTGCACAGACTAAGGCAAGTGGATGATATTCCTTCATTTCTGCCTGTCTCAGAGAAGCGCTTTAGCGTGCTTTAACTTTATAGGGTTTGCCCTCTTCTCATCAATTCACTTGAATCCCTCAGGAGATAGTTATCGCTGAGAAAACCAAACACCTGATTGGGCACGGGTCTGAGGGAAACGCTGGGCTCAAGGCAGCAGCGAGTGGAAGGAGTTGCTTATTTTAAGCAGCCGTGGGCCTCGTGGGAGGCTAATTGGCAAACAAAAGGAGAAGAGGAGACCAATCAAGCATGACATGAACATGGCTCACCCTGCCAGGGAGGGGCCGCTTGCCTGGAGGCTGGGAAAACATGTCATGGGGATGAGCACCTCCCTCCCCGATTCCTGAGAAATGGCAGCTGGCGTACTCAGCTGTGTAGGCACTTCGAACACAAGCATGGGCTTCCAGTCCTCCTCTGCCATTTATCAGCATTGTCACTTGAAGTGAGTTACTCACAGACTGTGTCTTCTTACCTGTGGAATGTGGCTGAAAGTCACACCGCCCAAGGCCAGGGTGGCATGTGACTGAAGGTCCATTCTTAAAGCAGTCCTTACAAGGGCTCGGCACCCGTCAGCACTGTCCACATCATCGTCACAGACAGTATCCGCAGAGAGCCCTGAGACCCTGCAGCTCCACTCTCCATCCTTCTGTGGACTAAGGCCCAAGGGCACCCGAGAGCAGCAATGCTCATCAGAGCAATAGAGATGATGATAAAGGGAGGGGTGCCCATAGAGGAAGCTTGACTCTGATCCAGAGAGCACATCTGGTATCTAGAGGTCCGCACCAGGTAAAGAGGCAGGGCAGTTGTCAAGAGTGACCCACCACTGCGTCTGTGGCTTCCTAAGACAGCGACGAAGAGGACATAGCAAAGAGAAGTGAGTGAATGGTGGCAGGAAAATGAATCTGGAGTAGGGAAGAACTGCCTGCCATTAATCATCATGAAGAATAGGTCCCCGAGAGCTGCCTTGGGCTCCACAGTGATTAATGACCTTTTTAATTTCTCTGCGTATCATCCCAATTATGCAGGACACTGAGGGAGGCCCCACCTTCCTCAGGGAAGCATGGGCTATCTGTGCATAGCCCTACAGTGAGGAACAGAGGAGCCCCAGGTCATCTTCTAACAAGGTGAGTCCTGGGGATCAGGGCTTTGGGGGTAAATGGCCCAGCAGCTGGTTAGATGCAAATGCCCATCCCAGGACAAGGCAGGTGAGGAGCATCATACTCCCCTCAAACCTGGCTGCAAAGAATCAGCATCATTTTCTTACCAACTTACCTTAAGCTGTACTTGGGCCCCTTTTTTCCTGAATGACATAGTCTTAACCTGCTCCTGGGTTGTGTCATCCATGTTCTTGGTGTCAAAGCTTAAGCTGAGAGTCTTGGGCAGCTGAGTACTTTGGAGTTTTGCCTGGGAAAGTTATCTTCTGGTTCATCTATCACTTGGTTAAACCCTAGGTTTCCAGTTCACCTAGGCTGATGCTGAGGAGTCTTACACACACTGTTGTCCCACCCTTTACCTGTCATTATTATGCTGAAGCAATGGGGATCCTAACAGATTGGCTCTGGTCCTAACTAGGAGACAGACAGTGCCACCAACCTGAATGCTACATAAAAAGTCAAGACCCAGGGACTACTTCAAATCTTTCCCGTGCTGTTGCAAATGGTCGCTCTTCTTCTCTCTTGGTCTAGGAAAGGCGTGGTACACACTGATCATTCTCACAGTCTCACAGACCATGATCCATAAGTAGATGCCCCTAAACTCCCATTCCCACTAACCTGTCAACTTTCCAAGCACAAAGGCCACTGTCTATCAAGTTATCTCTTTTCACTAACCTGAAGCACAAAGCTCCGAACTAAGAACAATACTCTCTGTCTCTGTCTCTCTGTCTCTCTGTCTCTCTCTCTCTCTCTCTAAGAAATCAGAGGAAGGAAGAGAACTGAGAGAGAGCCCATGGCCTGTATCTTTAAAATATTATCCTGCCACATTTATGAAAAGCTACAGAGAGGCTCAGAGGAGGAATGAGCACATCCTGTAGGAAGATCGATAAAATTGTTGATGCAGAGAGCCATATTTCTTCATTATTAAGTGTGCAAGATGTAGAGCCTGACAGCTCTTGGTTCGGGACCAGGTCTTTTGTTACTATGATGTGACCTTGAGTCAGTGGCCCGACCAGGCTTCTATGCTCTGGCCTGTAGAGCAGGGAGGAGAGCCTCATATTTATATTACAGGAGCTCAACTGATCAATGGCTATCCAGAGTCCTGTGTCAGTACATGGGGAAAAGGGGGCAGAGGTTAGTTCACTGAGAGGATTGAGGGGCAAAGTAGTAAGAGATAGAAATAATATTTGAATTCATAAGCCGTAGCTGAGCCAGAGAGATAGGTGTCTCAACTGTAACCAGCAAGATGAGCCACAAACAGAAGCTTCAAGAAACTGTAAGAATTGTGAGTGGATTCAGTTTAATTATCCATGGCTTGTGAAGCAGGGATTGGGTAGGGAGCAGCATTGCCATCGTCGTGTGTAAGGAGAGAATGGATAATCCCCCGTCTTAGTCAAGACCTAGATTTTAATTAGTTAAAAACCCCAAAGTCTTCATAGGAAATATAGCTATCTTCATCAAACAGACTTTTGTTGTTGTTTTGTTTTTATGCATTTTTGTGCAGGTTTATACCCTAGGAGAACCTCATTGACTTAAATAGAGGTGCAGGTTCTGGTTTTAAATCAGTGTAGAGAATCTTTAGTCATTACACATATGACACTTTTCAGATTTCTCCTCCATGAGTCATATGTGACATACCTGGATCTTTTGTAACATTCTTAACTTTCATGGTTTTGTACTCATTTTTCCTTTTCTATTTTCCCCGTCAAGAAAATTTATTACTGTATATCTTTCCTTAGCAAAAATATATCCATATTCTTGCATCCTTCTTTACTCCCCGCTCTTACTAACTAGAGTTTTTGTGGTTTTTCTCCTGTTTATATTATGAGACAGCAAAATTAAAAAAAAACAAATTTACTAACTTATTAAAAGAGAAATAAATCTAAACTGTATCAATGACATAATATAACAAACTAGGATAATTATTTATACATTGTAAAACTATAAGGTTTTTGTATGTTGTAAATCCTAGGCAGACTTTACTATCACTTTAATTTAAAAAAAAATTAAAAATTGTTTCATGCAATATACTTTGATCATATTCTTTCTACTCCTTAAACTCCTCCCAAACTCTCCCCCATAAACTTCATATTCTTTCTAGCTCTCTCTCTTAAAAAGGCCAAGAAAAACAACAAAAATGAAAAACAAACTAAAAATAAAAATGAAGAAGAAAATCAATAAGACAAAAAATGTTGAAGCAAAAAGAACACTTATAAAAACCTTGGAGCCCATTTTGTGCTGGCCAACTGCTCCTGGGCATGGACCCTGAAATGTGCTTGGAATGTGCAGTAATACTCATTGGAGAAAACTAGCTTCCTTGTCTCAGCAGGCTTCAGAGCAAATAGCTCCTTGGTTAGGGGTGGGAGTTTGTGCACACTTCCCCTTCTCAGTGCTGGGGTTTTGTCTGGTATGAACCTGTGAAGGTCTTAGGCACACTGTCAAGCTCTGTGATTTTCATCATCATCATCATTGTTGGTCTAGAAGACAGTTTCCTTGGAGTCACCCACCACCTCTAGCTCACAGACTCTTTCTACCTCTTCTTCTGCATAGATCCCAAGGCACATAGAGGAGGGCTTCGGAAAAAGATGTTTCATTGAGAACTGATTGCTCCAAAGTCACTCTCTGAACATTGCCCAGTTATGTGCCTCTGAGTTAATTCCTATCAAAAATAAGCTTTTCTGATGAGGCCTGTCTCTTGGTATAGCAGTATATCACTGTCATTTTATTACTAAGTACCTGTGGCAGAATAAGAGCAGCAGGTTTTCCCCTAGGCCCATGACCTATCTAGTCTCAGGTTCTTGACAACTTTAGCTGAGTTGTGTATGGGTTCCACTTTAATGAGTGGGCCCTAAATTCAGATTTCAGAGTTTGTAGCTGGGGGATGCTGATGATTTTCATCCTCCAGTAGTGTGCACAGTACTATCCAGCAGCATGAATACTAGTCAGTAGGGGGAAAGCTTGGTGGCATAAGATGTCCAGTTGGGCCACTGTCTCCCCCATTATATAGTGACTCCATTTAGATTCCTTTACTGTATTTATTTTAGGGAGCTTCTACAGAGGTAAGTTTCCATACAGCTTTCAAAGGGTCTTTAATGGCAGTTGTCCCTCCCAATATTCTCATTTACGCTGCAACCTCCCATCCTCATCCTTAATTAATCTTCTCTTGTAATTCCCCGCATCTCTTTATGATGCTACACTGTTTTTGCTTCCTTGAAAGATCTCCTCCTCCTCACTTGGTCCCTTACTAGTTATATGACCATTGTGGTTATTTTGGCAGAAACACGCATATCTAAAGTTTAAATGCTAATACCCACCTGTAAGAGAAAGTCTGCCTTATTTGTCTTTGTGAGTCTGGGTTACCTCACTCAGGATGATTGTGTCTAGTTCCATCCATTTACCTACAAATTTTGTAATTTTATTTTTCTTAACAGCTGAATAATATTCCAATATACCAATATTTGGAACATTGTATATATGTACCAAAGTTTCACTACCCATTTTTGAGTTGATGGATATCTAGGCTGTTTCTAAGTTCTGGCTATTTATAAATAAAATAGCAATGAACATGGATGAGTGGTTATCTTTGTAGTAAGATATAAAGTCATTTGGTGTATTCCCAAGAGTTGGTATAGCTAGACCTTGAGGTAAATTGATTCCTAGCTTGCCGAAGAACCTATAATTTCCATAGAGGTTGCACCAACTTGCATTCCCATCAGTAATGAATGAGTTGTCCCATACCCCACATCCACACCAGCACGAGCCATCATCTCTGACTGATCTTGGCCATTCTGACTGGTATAAGATAAAATCTTAAAGTAGTTTTACTTCATATCTCCCAAATTGATTGAAGATGTTGAACATCTTTTAAGGTGCTTCTCCACCATTTATGTTTCATCTTTTGATAACTCTGTGTATAGCACTATACCACATTTTCAACAAAGTTATGATTTCTTGATATTCAGGTTGTTTTTATGTCCTTTGTGTATTATTGGTAATAAACCTCTATCAGATGTATAATCAGTAAATATGTTTTCTCATTCTGAAGGCTGCCACTTAAGTTTTTCAGTAGCATGAGGTCCCATTTATTAATTGTTAGTCTTAATGCCTATTGGTGTTCTGTTTAGGAAATCTTTTCTTGTGCCAATGACTTCAAACCTATCCCATTACTTTATCTTCTATTAGATTCGGGGTGGCTGGATTTATGTTGCGTCCTTGATTCATTTGGACTTGAGTTTGTGTGTAGACTTCTACATGAAGACATTCAGTTAGACCAGCACCATTTGGTGAAGATGCTGTGTTTTCTCCATTGTGTATTTCTTGCTTCTTTGTCAAAAAAAAAATCAGATGTCCATAGTTTTGTTATGTCTGGGTCTTCAGCTCTATTTCATTAATCAATCTGGTATTTTGTGACAATAATGGACTACTTTTATTCCTATAGGCCTGCAATACACTTTGAAATCTGGGATGGTGATACCTCCAGTACTTCTTTTTTGTTCAGGATTGTTTTAAATATTCTGGGGTGTGTGTGTGTGTGTGTGTGTGTGTGTGTGTGTGTGTTTTCAAATAAAGCTGAAGATCTTTTAAATTTATATGAAGAACTGTGTTGGAATTTTGATGGAGATGATATTGAACCTGTAGATTGAATTTGGTAGGATCATCATTATCACAATATAAATCCTACTGACCTATGAGCAGAAGAGATCTTTCCATCTTCTGATGTCTCCTTCAATTTCTTTCTTCACTGTTCCCAAATTTTTGCAATGCAAGTCATTAAACTTGTTTGCTTAGAGTTTCCTTAAGACATTTTGAGGTGTTGGGAAAAGCACCATTTCCTTGAGCTCTTTTTTAGTTTTGTGTTTGTCATTTGTAGAGGTGAATTTTTGTCTGTTACTTTTGAATCTTGCTGATTTTTCATTTTTATATTTAGTGGTGTTTGACTTGTATGTTTGTTTGTTCACTATGTTTTCATTTGGATTTTTAGAAAGACTCTTATATATGCTTTTCCCTTTGTCCTATAAACTCTGAGAGCTGTAGGATGTTATGGTCTGGCAAAGGCTGGCCCAAATAAGAAGCTTCTAATGACCTGAGACATGATCTGTCTTGTATGAGCAAGAGGGCAGAAGGTAAAAAAAAAAATACAAGGAACCAAAATCTTTATGTTAGCTTTGTAATTGCAGTTTGGAGTACAAAAGGCATTGGCTCTCCTGGGGAACTTGGGGAGATAGAAAATGACTACTTTTTCCCCCATAACTGCATAAGCATAATCAGATCAATTTACAAGAACATATACCCAAGGGGCTGCTGAAGGCTGCTAACAGAGGCTGCTTACAGGAATGGAGGCTGTGCCATCCATTCTAACAATCAGCCCTGAAATAACCCAGACAGAACAGGGCAGAAAAGAAAAGTTCTTTCAAACAAGAGCCACGCAGGCCATGCCTGGAATAGGAACAGAAGAGAAAGCAGTTTTAAAGTAGAGGCCAAGTAAGTCTTCACTCAGGAAGCAAACCAGAAAGCTCGCAGAGTTGATCTGCTAGGTAACAGCAAAGAGATCAGGGGAGCTGAGGAAGGACAGTCCTCAAGAGAAATCACAGTCCAGGATGCATTCACAGGAACTGCCTGTTCAGGCAGACACTATAGTTCCTCACTGATTCAGTCCTGAATCTGTCCTGGTGAGATTGGATTTCCAGAATCTTCAACCAAAAAGTTTTAAAAAAAATGAGCCTATGCTTCCTGTCACCAAAGAGGTAAATGAATGGAGAGAAGAATGAAATCTTTAGGTTGTGCTTTCTTCAGAGAGCTGGTGACCTGGGGCAGCAGTGAGTCAACATCTTTTTTTAAAAGACTGCTGCATGTCTGATCTCCAGAAAGATGACTTTATGGGAGGAGAGGCCATAGAAACAGTCATCCATTCTGGAGCTTAGCCACAACTCGGAGACGGGTGTTGTCTGTGCCTCTCTTGCTACCACACCTTGCATTCTTCCTCATTCTCTGAATATTGAGGCTCGGGCACCTCTTGAGATATGGAGTCTCATTGGTGTTTGACTATAATAAGTTGATACTCCTCCATGAGCATCTGGACCAGGGATGGGGATTAACTTGAAACAAACACACCATTATAGTGTATATTATTAAACTATTAATTACATGTGAGTACATTCCTTTTTAAAATACGTAGTACAAATGTGTCTTTATAAGACAAGATATAAAAGTGCCTCTGTAATCTAATCAGAAAGGCAGAGAAGAAAATATATATGGAATGTGTGTGTGTGTGTGTGTGTGTGTGTGTGTGTGTGTGTGAAGTGCTGAGTTCATTCTGTTGTAAGAAACCGGCTTCTAAGAAAACTAGTCCACTCCTATAACAATACAGTCTTCTCTCGGCTGCTGTGATAAAAAGCACCAACCAAAACAACTGAGGAGGGGCTGTTACTTGACCTACAGCTTACAGTCCATCTTCTGGTCAAGTCAGATACTCAGTGTGGGAATGTGGAGGTGGGAACTGAATGAAGCAAGGGCCCTGAAGGAATGCTTGCTCTCAGGGATTTCTCAGTTTGCTTTCTTCCACAACCAGGACAACTTTGTGTTACTGCCCACAGTGCCCTGTGTCCTACCATATCAATCATCGATGAAGAAATTGAAAAGCCCCACAGACTTGTCTGTAGACCAATCTGATGGAGGCAGTCCTCAATTTACATTGCCTTTTCTAGATCACTCTTGTTTATGCCAAGTTAATAGAAAGCTAACTGGCACAATTGATCCCTTGTCAATTTGACACACAAACACATCACCCTTGAAATATAATCTCCCACGTTTTCTTTGTTTCCCAGTATCTCATGCAAATATTAACATCACAATATAAACCACACTCCAACTTTTAAAGTCTTACAATCTTTTGAATTTTAGCACAAGTCCAGTCTCTTGAAAACAACTGACATCTCTTTAAGTCAAAAATGCCCCCTGATGTAGGCTCCTATAAAATAAAAAATAAATTAAAAACCTTTTATGCCAAGAGGAAAGAACCAAGGCATAGTTACAATCATATCAAATCAAAACTAACATCCAGCAGTATAAATCAAATCGTTTAACTCAGTGTAAGACATCTGGGACTCACAATCTTCTGGGCTCCAGGGGCTTGGGTAGCTGTACTTCCCCAGCTCTGCTCTCTGCAACACACACCACTTACCCAACAGAGTTAGGCCAGCTCCACTCCACACTTGACACTGTCATTCGTGGTTATGCCACAGTCTTGGCTTCTCAATGTGCTGGAGATCCCACCACCCCTGGGGTTGCACTTTCACCAATAGTTTCCTGGCCTCTCTTTGTGAGCTTCAACCTTCTCACATGGTGCTAATCCTCACCTTTCTCCATGACCCCTTCAGTCCTGTAGCTTCCATGCTACCAAATGAGCACTGTGTAGGAGACTTACATAGCACCAAGTTTGGGAAGGGGTGCAGGCTTAGTCTCTCTAGGCCACCGTTTGTGTTCTGACCCTGAGGAAATACTTCCCAGGAAGTTTTCTTCGATGAGCTCCAGATTACCAAAAATCACAGATTATCAATTAAAATGTATCACCTGGAGAGACCTGATAGAGTTTTTCTTGCCTCTGAAACTTTACAAACCAGGTCTCCTTCGTGTGAATTTCTCTCAATGCTCTTCTATTGCAAGCCCAATGGCTTTTCCAACCTTAAATTCCGAAATCTTTCCACAATTCTCAAGAAAGAAAGAAAGAAAGGAAGGAAGGAAGGAAGGAAGAAAGAAAGAAAGAAA
>LOEQ01002012.1:6636-46054 GCA_001685075.1 Bramus lutescens | reverse complement strand
AGTCCACAGCTTTCACTATGGCAGCAGCCCATTCTGTGACAGCATAGAATCCTCACCTCACTCTGAGTATCTTTAAAGGTGTCCAGCCTTTTCATGCCCCTCCCTTTGCTTTCCATTTCATTTCCAGGGCCCTCAGAGAACGCTCGCAGGTGTAGCCCAAGCCTTTCTCAGGCATACTTAGCTAAAATCCACCTCACACCCAGTCTTTTTCACTGTATCCCCTTCAGCTCTGGGAGCGGGAAGGCAGCCAGGGATGCTCCTTCCTCAGCTTCGCGGTAAGAAGCTCACACACTGCCCAGCCACTTCAGCTGCTGGATTTTCCAGCAAGGATCCCCTATTGATATGTAGTTTTAAGGATGCCATTTACTGCATCTGGGGTTGGGGTACAGAGGAGATTGCAAACTTTCCATCATTAGAGTTCAGTATCGAGTTCTGATGTGTCTCCATGAAGAGTCCTAGCGCCATACAGAGAATGCCTAAATTTCAAGCCATAAATCCTTTAGAAAGAATCAGTAGGTACATGGAGCATATACAGACAATATTTGGATAGACTGAAATAACTGATCTCTACTTGTGAGGTTCCCAAAATCATCAGGGAACTTCTATCTTCCCTGTCTTATCCCAGCCTCCTTTCATGAGCCTGTGTGTAACATGAGAAACAACCACGGTTTCCCACACTGTTCTCAGCACAGTGCCCCAGCCATGTGAGAACTTATGCACAAAATGTTCTGGTTCCGTTAGCAAGAGTATGAGAATACACCTAGCAAACCAATCTCAAGAAATGTTGCAGACGTTGATAGAGGAAACCATCTGACATCAACAAATGTCCATGAACTTTCACACACACATGGACCTGTAGTCAGGAACAAACACATGAAAACTCATAAAATTCACATCCCAAATGAATATATATATATATATACTGAATTAGAGGGCAATTCTATAAAGAAATTTCCTGTGACAGTGGTGTTGGCAGGGAAGCTGTCTAGTGGTGAACCTCTGAGTACAGACATAAAGATTGCTGCTGCCAGGGACTGAGGTCTGAAGAGAAGCTCAGATGTCAGCACCCAGGATGTATTGCCCACCCACCCTGGTCAAGCTATAAATGATAATCATGTACGGACATGAAAAGAGTCATGGTTCTTCCTTCCCTGTCAGGAGGCTAGAGTCCTTGTCCAGGTAAACTCTGTGGCTTTCTCCTAAAGCCTTTCTCCACCATAAACAGAGGGTTTCTGCTTATTATATTCTTGGCCTTTAATCCTAGCATTCAGGAGGCAGAGGAAGGAGGATCTCTGTGAGTCTGAGGCCAGCCAAGTCTATAGAGTGAGTTCCAGGACAACCAAGGCTGTTACACAGAAAAAAAAAACTGTCTTAAAAATAATTGCAGGTCCACTTTCTGATCCCTGCTGTCTCCGGTTCTTTCTTTAGGATGAGCTGTCCTGGATGAATGAACATCAAGTACCGCTCAATACCGCAGTCTCCCCACTTAAAGTCCTAAGCAGTAAGTATGCCACAGTTTCTCAGTCACTCTATTTAATTTTCCGACCAAAATATACCTCACACTGCACATCAATCACTCAGGTCATGAATTTTGGGTCGTTTCAAAGACTCAAAGGAGCATACACCTATGAAACACATGGTCTTGCTTTGAATGTGACCTCCTGCCAGTGACCCCTGAGTGGCACTCAAGCAAAGACCACAGCTATTACTATGTCTGGTTTCCATCATTCAGGGTCATAGAGAGAGCCCTTCCTTCACTTTATCCTCAGAATCTCAATGAGTATCCATTTCTTGCTACCTCAAAGCCTGACCCATTCTTATTCTCTGCCTATGAGTTTTCAAGCATCCCCAGAAACACTTGGTTTGTGGGACGTAGCTCAAGGCTTTTCCCAGTGGCATTTCTCTGGGATCCAGTTTATATCTAGTTGCTGCCAGACTACATATTCTCATAGGTACATAAGCTTTGAGAAGAAGGAGGCATGTGATCATGTTACACCCCAGCCCAAATGTCTGAGCCTCACACTCCGCCTCATCTTCTTAGCCACTCTGTAGCCACACTGGTTCCATTGGTATCAATGAGGAGGCAGGATGCCACCTTCTTCCCTTTGAGGTCTGGATAAAAAAGTAACAAAAAACATTATTTCCCATCCTATTCTCTGTGGGCCATTAATCTGCTAACTTGAGTTGGGTTATGGATTAATGCAGAGATCTTCTTGCAGAGACTTTCTTGGCATGACAGATGGACTAGATCTTAAAGTGACTGACAGAAAAATACAGAGAGAAATAGTGAATCATAAATAACCCAATAAGTGTGTAAATAAATGAATAAGTATATAAAGTATGGACTTATCCTAAATAGTAGCCTTTTCAATGACAGCCTAGCTAGGAGATTCACAGACTCATGGCAAACCTTCCCTTACCAGTCCTGTTCTCAGTTGTGCTTGGCTCTGATTGACTCGATGAGTAAATGAATGTCCCTGCTGTGCTAAAATAGCCTTAGCCCTCTGCGCCCATGATTGGAAGTTCATGAAGTGGTTGGGTGACTTTCTTATGTGCTGACATGGGACTCTCTGTCAAGGACATGGTTCACCTGTGCTAGACCCACATTCTCTCTCCAGTGGTTCTTATGAAAGGATGGTAGAGCTGAAACATGGCTGTGGTGCAGTGAATAAGAAGAGCCCCCACAGGCTCATATATTTGAATGATTATTCAGCAGGAAGTTGAACTATTAGAAAGAATTAGAAGGGTTGAGAGGTTTGGTTTGTTGAAGGAAGTGTGTGACAGTTGTGGATTTTGAGATTTCAGAAGTCTATGCCAAGCCCTGAGTCTCTCTTTCTTTGCTTAAAGATCAGAATGTAGATCTCATCTACTACTCCAATGCTATGCATGCCACCATGATGATTATGGCTATGAAACTAATACACTCCCACTCCCAGTTGAGCATATCCCTAACTTTATTCTGCTAAATGGGTTGAGTATCTAACTACCATCTAAATTTGCATTTCTGAACTCATAGGTTAGCACAGCTCTCAGGCCACATCAGAGAAGTTTCTTTGTGCAGACTCTCATCATAGCAAATCAGAACTTTAAAAGTGCAAAGAATACATGTGTCAATGTTGTTATATCACACACAGCCTAAGTACTAGTGATAAATCTGGAAGAGGAGGTTGGAAAGTTCTTAGGAGCCAGTGGAGTGAAAAATGATATCTTTTAGAGATGACAAGAGTGTTGCGCATATGAATTCACAATATCAAATTAGATAACACTTTATAATGAAAGGGAATGGGGCTCAGTAGTCCTCATCCCTAATTGAGAAGCTCTTGACAGTTGATGGCATCTATAGAATGAAGGGTCAAGATTACCTAGGCTTAGGGTACTAGCCCGTGGTTTACTGATACATAAAATGGATGATTCCACACCCATGAAAATATAGGCACCAAATTTAGCCTGTGTGATGTGGGAGGGAGTGAAGGTTTCAGAATAGATCAGGAATGGTTGAAATGTGGGGGGTCAAATGGTCAAAAGAGATTGTGGTAATGCATGATCTCCTCAAAAATTTATAAAATAACAGCAAACTCAGAAAGTTCATTGTTAAGACTATTAACAATATTATAAAAATTTTGATGTTTTAAAATGTATATGTGATCTCAAGATGGGAAAACAAGTGAATGAAGGGTGTCTTAACTGAACTCCCCCAAAGTCCAAACCCTAACCAAACCCCAAGGAACATCCCATGCCCTTCCTACTCCCATCCCAGGAACCAGCAAAGCAGCTGGACAATGTCCCCACCTCTAGTAGAACCTCACTGCTCTGGTGTAGTTCCCACCAGCCTGCAAGCAAACTGGCCTCCCACCCCTAAGATCCACTCTGCTGCCCAACCCCTCATACCTGAACATACTCCCTGTGGCCAGCTTTCCTCCTTGACTCCAGGAGACTACACAGGCACAGGCACAGACCACAGCAGTTGTATGAACAGGCACAGGCACAAGACACACCAGTTGGAGAAAATAAAAGTAAACACCCAAGTGAGAATACATTCAACAATCAAAAGCACAATATAAGACCACCAGAACACAGTGATACTAGAACAGCAAGACTTGAAATATTCCAATTCAGCTGAAACATAAGAAAACAAACTTTAAAATTGCTTTATAAAGATGATAGAGGCTCTTAAAGAGGAAATGAAAAATTCCCATAGAGAAGTTTAGAAAACACAAGCAAAAAATTGGAAGAAATCAATAAATCCCTTAAAGAAAGCTAAGAAAAGCAATCAAACAGGTGAAGGAAATAGTTCAAGACTTGAAAACTGAAATAAAAACAATAAAAAGACAAACCAAAGGAATCCTGGAAATGGAAAATCTGAGGAAATAAATATGAACTATAAATTCGAGCATCACTGACAGAATATACGAGATGGAAGAAAGAATCTTAGGCATTGAAGATACAATAGAGGAAGTAGAGTCATCAGTCAAAGAAAATGTTAAATTCAATAAATTCCTAGCACAAAACAGCCAGGAAATCTAGAACACCCTGAAAGACCAAACCTAAGAATAATAGGGATAGAAGAAGGAGAAGAGACCTAGCTCAAAGGCACAAAAAAGTATTCAACAAAATCTTAGAAGAAAACTTTCCCAACCTAGAGAAATACATGCTTATAAAGGTACAAAAAGATTACAGAATACCAAATAGGCTTGACCTGTCCCCCAAAACCCCCTCACAACATAATAATCAAAACACTAAATATACAGAATAAAGAAAGAATTTGAAGAGCTACAAAGGAAAAAGGCCAAGAAACATATATAGGAAGACCTATCAGAATTACACCTAACTTCTCAGTGGAGATTCTAAAAGCCAGAAGGCCCTGGACAGATATTTTACAGAGACTAAGGAGCTATTAATGTTAGCCTAAACTACTATACCCAGCAAAATTTTTAATCAACATGGACAGAGAAAACAAAATATTTCATGACAAAACCACATTTAAAAAATACCTATGCCCAAATTCAGAACTATGGGAAATACTAGAAGGAAAACTCTAACCCAATGAACTCAGTTATAGCTACGAAAACAAAGGCAATAGTTGAGCTCACAGCTGCAAAACCCAAAGAAGGGAAACATGCACACAATCACCACCACCATCAAAACCGAAAAATAATAGGAATTAACAATCACTGGTCAATAACATCTCTTAATATCAATGGACTCAATTCTCGCATAAAAAGATATAGGCTAACAATGTTTATGAAAATAGGATCCCTTCCTCAACTTCAAAGACATGGATTACCTCGAGTAAAGGATTGGGGAAAGATTTTTCCAATCAAATGGACCTAAGAAGCAATATGCTGTAGCTATCCTATTATCTAACAAAATAGACTTCAAACTAAAAGTAATCAAAAGAGAAAGAGAAGGACATTTTATATTCCTCAAAGGAAAAGCCCATCAAAATGAAGTCTCAATTCTGAACATATATGCCCCAAACACAAGAACACTCACATTTGTAAAAGAAACATTACTAAAAATTCTCACATCATACCCCACACATTAATAGTAGGACTTCATTCAATACAGCACTTTCACCAATGGACAGGTCAGCCAGACAGAGGATTAACAGAGAAACAATGGCACTAACAGATGTTATGACTCAAATGGACTTAGTAGATGTAGTGATAGGGGAGCAAAAGCCTCTGTGTGTTTATTTGGGACTGAATGGGTGCAGAACCAGGTGCGACAGAAATTTCCATCTACATTTGGCAAAATCTAACACTTCTTCATAATGAAGGTTCTGGAGAGAATAGGGATATAAGGAAAATACTTAAACACAACAAAGGCAAAATAGAGCAAGTTGACAGGCAACAACAAATTAAATGGAGAAAACTCAAAGCAATTCCACTAAAATTAGGGACAAGACGAGGCTGTCCATGCTCTCCATCTCTATTCAATATAGTAGTTGAGTTTCTATCTAGAGTAATAAGGCAACAAAAGGAGATCAAGGGGATAGAAATTGGAAAAGAGGAAGTCAAACTTTCACTATTTGTGGATAATATGATAGTAGGCATAAGTGACACCAAAATTTCTACTAAGAAACTCCTACAGTTGGTAAACACTTTCAGTGAAGTGGCTGGATATAAGATAAACTCAAAAAACTGTAGCCTTTCTGTATACAAATGATAAATGGGCAGAAAAAGAAATCAAGTAAACAATGCCCTTTACAATAGTCACAAATAATATAAAATATTTTGAGGTAACTAAGAAAAAATGTGAAAGACCTATATGATAAGAATTTTATGTCTTTGAAGAAACAAACTGGGGAAGAGATCATAAAATGAAAAGATCTCCCATGCTCATGGATCGATAGAATTAGCATAGTAAAAATGGCAATCTTACCAAAAGCAATCTACAGATTCAATGCAATACCCATCAAAATCCCAACACAATTCTTCACAGACCTTGAAAGAGCAATTACTCAACTTCATATAGAAAAACAAAATACCCAAGATAGCCAAACAATCCTGTATAATAAAGGAACTTCTGGAGATGTCTTCACCCCTGACTTCAAGCTCTACTATTGAGTTCTAGTAATGAAAACAGCTTGATATTGGTATAAAAGCAGCCACATGCATCAATGGAATCGAATCAAAGACCCTGACATAAATCCACACACCTATGAACACCTGATTTTTGACAAAGAAACAGAAACTATACAATGGGAAAAAAGCATCTTTAACAAATGGTGCTAGCTACACACTCGATGGCAGTGTGTAGAAGAATGCAAATAGATCCATCTCTATCACCCTGCACAAAACTCAAGTCCAAGTGGATCAAACACCTCAGTAAAAACCAGTTACGCTAAAGCTGATAGAAGAGAAAATGGGAAGTAACCTTGAATGCATTGGCACAGGAGACTACTTCCTGGATATAATACCAGTAGCACAGACTCTGAGAGCAACAATTAATGAATGGGACCTCCTGAAACTGAAAAGCTTCTGTAAGGCAAAGGACACTGCCAATAAGAATTAAAGACAACCTACAGAATGAGAAAAGACCTTCACCAACCCCACATCTGACAGAGAATTGATATTCAAAATATATAAAGAACTCAAGAAACTAGACATGAAAATACCAAATAATCCCATTAAAAAATGGGGTACAGATTTAAAGTGAGGATTCTCAATAGAAGAATCTAGGATGGCCGAGATACACTCAAAGAGTTGTTCAATTTCCTTAGTTATCAGGGAAATGCAAATCAAAATGATTCTGAGATACCATCTTACACCTGTAAGAATGGCTAAGATCAAAAATGCTAATGACAGCCTATGTTTGTGAGTATATTGAGTAAGGGGAACACTCCTCTACTGCTGGTGAGAGTGCAAAATTGTACAGTCACTTTGGAAAAAAGTATGCTGGTTTCTCAGAAAACTGGAAATCAATCTACCTCAAGACCCAGCGATACCTCTCTTGGGCATACACCCAAAGGATGCTCAATCAAACTACACACTGTTCAACTATGTTCATAGCAGCATTATTCATACTAAACAGAACCTGGAAACAACCTAGATCCCACTTAGATGAAGAATGTATAAGAAAAAGGTGGTACATTTACTCAGTGGGGAAAAAAAACAATGACATCATGAAATTTGCTGACAAATGAATAGAACTAGAAAAAAAACATTCTGAATGAAGTAATCCCGACCCAGAAATATGAACACGGTATGTGCTCACTCATAAGTGGATATTAGATGTAAAGCAAAAGATACCCAGGCTACAATCCTCAGCTCCAAAACCTGGGTAACAAGAAGGACCCTAAGAAAGATGTATGGATCTCTCTGGGGAGAAATGTCCTGGGTAAACTGGGGCCTAGGGGTAGAGGGGAGGGAATGGGGGGATGAGAACATGAGGGATCAGGATGGTCAAGTTGGGGGCAGGATGGAGCTGGAGAATAATGAAAGAGATATCTTGATAGAAGGGGCCATTATGGGATTAGGGAGAAACCTGGTACCAGGAAAACTCCCAGGAACCCACAAAGATGACTGCATCTAAGACTGCTAGCAATGGTGGAGAGGGTGTGTGAACTAGTTCTCCCCTGTAATCATATTGGTGACTACCCTAATCGTCATCATAGAACCTTCATCCAGTAACTGATGGAAGCAGATGTAGAGATCCACGGACAAGCACTGACTAGGTCAAGCTCCAGGAGTCTAGTTGAAGAGAGAGAGGAGGGATTATATGAACAAAGGGGATCAAGCTCATGATGGGGAGACCCACACAGACAGCTGCCCTGAGTTTATGGGAGCTCATGGACTCTGGACCAACAGCTAGTGAGCAGATATGGGACCGATCTAGGCCCTCTGAATGTGGGTGACAGTGGTATAGCTTAATCTTTTATGAAGTTCCTAAGAGTGGGACCAAGACCTTTCTGTGACACATGAGCTGGCTCTTTGGAACTTATTCTCTATGGCAGGATGCCTTGATGCAAGGGGAGAAGCTTGATCCTGCCTCAACTTGATATGCTGCTTTGTTGACTCCTATGGCCTTATACCATCTGAATGGAGACAGAGAAGGCATGGATGGGGGAGGGTAGAAGGAAGATGGGGGAGGAAATGGGAGGAGAGGAGGGAGGGGAAAGTGTGGTTGGTATGTAAAATAAATAACAAATTTTTAAAAAAGATCTGTGTGAGACGCTCACTGTCACTATAATTCAGTGCTATACACATCAGACTAGAATATTTTGGCTATAGACTCAGATGATAGTGGAGGCTCAGTTCATCCACTTCTGCTTTCCAAGGATTTTCTTTAAGAAATGTGAGATACTGGCTTGTGGTTTTTTGTTTGGTTGGTTGTTGTTTTTTTGTTTTTGGTTTTTCGAGACAAGGTTTTCTGTAGTTTTAGAGCCTATCCTGGAACTAGTTCTTGTAGACCAAGCTGGCCTTGAACATACAGAGATCTGCCTGCTTTTGCCTCTCAAGTGTTGGAATTAAAGGCGAGCACCACCACAGCCCAGCCTTGGCTTATGTTTCTTAATGAGCTTTTCCATATTTTGTCATCTTTCGGGAAAGGAAATATTAATTACCATTTAATTTGCTTTTTCTTTTATAGAAATGTATACCTTGACTGTGAAGTACCCCAGAACCTAACTAAACACCATAAATCAATGAGTCAAATGGCTCAATTACTTAGTTTTAAGAAGAATTCATTATTGTCCCGCTACTATCACTTGGACCTTCAAAGACAGAGCATTGAATATAAGCAATATTGCAAGGGTGTTGACACCTATGTTTGTTCAGGTAAAGCATTTTTGGAACAATGATACACAAAGGCGACCCTGTGATGTTCTAATAAACCATCTGGTGTCTCTTGAGTACCAGATTTGCAAAATCTCACATACAGGAAACCCTTCCTTGTAGAATCAGCACAAGCAGCTGTAGCTGGAAAATACGGTTTCAAAAAGACCATCTTACATAATAATTTTAAGAGTTGTTTCATAGCCAGGTGGTGCTGGCACACGCCTTTAATTCCAGTACTCAGGGAAGCAGAGTCAGGTGAATTTCTGTGAGTTTGAGGCCAGCCTGGTCTACATAGTGAGTTCCAGGACAGCCAGAGCTACACAGAGAAACCCTGTCTGAAAAAATAAGAAAGTATGAAAGAAGAAAGGAGGGAGGGAGGGAGGGAGTGAAGGAGGAGAGAGAAAGAAGATCAAACTTGTTTGCTATTAAGTTATATTGTCATTTACACTTGTTTCCATATGAAATTTTATTGAATATCCTTACTGCTTTGACTCCCTCTTTTCTTCGGTGCCCCCACAGAGAAACAGTCATCAATGTAACCTTTAGGTAAATTGGCAGAAAACCTTGGTTCTCCATTCATCTGTTAATGTGTTCCATTTGTTTTTGATCCTTCCTTTTCCTGTAGAATCTTAAATTGTTCCCAGGTGGAGGTCAGGTATTAATACACTTCCCTCTAAAGAGATGACTCTTATTGCAGATGTTAGGAATAGATCCAGGCATGATGGTCCATGAATTCCATCACTGAAAAACACAGAGGTCTGATGTGAGTTCAAGGCCAGCCTGGCCTCTATAGCAAAACCTGGGCTATAAAATCAATGAGCAAAATAGTAGTGGTAGACAAAATAATGATTCATCTGAAGAGTTGGAAATGGTAGACTGAAAATCACCTGCTAAGAACCTCCCCTGATTTGGGCATTATAGGTGCTGTGCTTGCATGTGCTGTGAAAAAATAGGTGCAGATATTTGAAAGGATTCATGCCTAATGTGGACCTATATGATTTACATAGAAAGTGAAAACTACTTTTGTACTGTGGATAGTACAAAAGAATGGTATGGGCATTTGAGGTGTGAGAAATTAATGGAATGCCATTGCTGTGGGACAATGGTCTTTTATCCTGTCACTTATATTATTTTTAATTAAATGTTGATTGGCCAGTAGCCAGACAGGAAGTAGAGGCAGGGCAATGAGAACAGAAAAATTCTGGGAAGAGAATTCTGAAGCTGTGACCTAGACACAGAGGCAGCAAGATGTGACTGCATCGCCAAATAAGGTACTGAGCACATGGCTAACACAGACAAGAATAATGAGTTAACATACGATGCAAGAAAGAGTTAATAGGAAGAGCCTGAGAGACTAGGCCAATCAGTTTATAATTGATGTAGATAGACCACTTTGTGATTTATTTGGGACTAAACGGCTGTAGGACCCAGTGGAACAGAAACCTCTGTCAACATGCCGCGTATAAAAAAAACATTCCTTGGGTCATTTAAATTTAAATTTAAAACCATATGTTTACAGGGTGAATCTGGGTTTCCTGGGGTTTGTCCACTGAAAGACTTGGGTGTCACTATAAAAATTAAACAAAAGGCAGTGAGGGATCCTTACCAAATCCGTATCAAACAGAGCATGACAGTAGTCTTGCCGCCAGAATGTGAGAGCCTGAGGAATGCATGTAGGATAGCACGGAGACTTGGGAGAGACCTTTCATATCAGCTGTGTTATAAAGGTTCATGCTAGCCATCCCTGTCACCACAGATCTCTCATGGCCAACATGTTTCTGTAAAGCTATGATTATGAATGTATTAAGAAGATACCGAGGGCTGGAACAAGACTGTCAAACAGGACTGTTTCTAAAATAGAAACACATGAAAGATATGCAATTGAATAAATATTGCAATATTGGGTACCTAACCCAACCCAAGATTTCTATCAGAAAGTTCCTATTTTTTTCTATTCTTTATTTTTTAATTTTTTAAAAAGAAAACAATCTCTTTTTATTATACATACCAATCCAAGTTCCCACTACTTCCCCTCCTCCCTTTCCCCCCACATACCCCTCATGCCACCCCTACCCATTCCTCAGAGAGGGCAAGGCACATTGCTTTGTGGAAGGTCCAAGGCCCTCCCTACTATATCTAGGCTGAGCAAGGTATCCCTCCAAAGAGAACAGGTTCCCAAAAAGCCAGTATCAGCAGTAGGAATAAATCCTGGTGCCACAGACAGTGGCCCCTCAGTCTGACCCAGCCATGTAACTGTCAACCACAGTCAGAGGTCCCTATGTTTGTTCCTTCCCTCAGCTGGAGTTGGTGAGCTCCCATTAGCTCGGGTAGACTGTTTCAGTGGGTGAACCCATCATGGTCTTGACCTCATTGCTCATATTCTCACTCCTCCCTCTCTTCCACCAGACATTGGGAGCTCAGTCCAGTGCTCCAGTGTGGGTCTCTGCCTCTGTTTCCATCAATTGATGGATGAAGGTTCTATGGTAATATTTAAGATATTCATCAGTCTGACTACAGGCAAGGCCAGTTTGAGCACCCTCTCCTCTATTGCTGGGGTCATCTTTGTGGATCCCTGGGAATTTCTCTAGAATCATGTTTCTTGCTAACCCCATAATGGGTCCATCAACCAAGCTATCTCTTTCCTTGCTCCCATCTCTGTGCTTCCTCCATCTCAACTATCCCATTCCTTCAAGATCTCCTCCCCCTTCCTTTCTCTCCTCCTCTTCCCCTTCCACCCTCCCTTTCCCCCCACCCCTTTATTCCCAATTTAGTCAGGGGATCTCTATTTCGACTTTTCAATTGTATCTATATATGTTTTTCTTAGGGTTCACCTTGTTACTCAGTTTCTCTAGGATCATGAACTATAGGTTCAATATCCTTTGTTTATGGCTAGTATCCATTTATGAGTGAGCACATACCATATTCATCTTTTGGGGTTTAGGTTTACCTCACTTAGGATGGTGTTTTCTAGTTCCTTTCATTTGCATGAAAATTAAAGATGTCATTGTTTTTTACCACTGAGTAATACTCTAATGTGTAAATGTATCACATTTTCTTTATCCATTCTTCAATTGAGGGGCATCTTGGTTGTTTCCAGGTTCTGGCTATTACAAAGAATGTTGCTATGAACATAGTTGATCAAATGTCTTAATAGTGTGATTGAGCATCTTTTAGGTATATGCCCAAGAGTGGTATTGCTGGATCCTGAGGTAGGTTTATTCCTGATCTTCTGAGAAACTGCCATACTGATTTCCAAAGTGGTTGTACAAGTTTGCATTCCCACCATCAATGGATGAGTGTTCCCCTTACTCGACATCCTCTCCAGCATAAGCTATCATTGGTGTTCTTGATCTTAGCCATTCTGACAGTTGTAAGATGGTATCTCAGAGTTGTTTTGATTTGCATTTCCCTGATGGTTAAGGATGTTGAACATTTCTTTAAGTGTCTTTCGGCCATTTGAGATTCTTCCATTGCGAATTCTCTGTTTAGTCCTATACCCCATTTTAATTGGTTTTTTTAGAATTTTGATGTCTAATTTCCTCATTAGAGCAAGTGTGCCTTTTCAAAATGGTCTGCTTCAGCTGCTGCAAAAACAAGCTACTTTGATGAGTGCTGAGAGCTAAGCTTACCTGTGGATATAAAGATAAATACTCAGATTGCAGATAGGAATTATAATGATTTAATACAGTGTCAGTAGTTAGTTCTTCTATAAGATTCATAACCTTAGCAGCCATGTGGAGTTGGCTAGAATTCCATGGCATGGCTAGATTTTACCACTAACAAGCAAGCCTTAAGTAAATTACACAGACCAATTACTACAAAATATGAGTACCATTGTCATATTTTTAGTGATAGCTTGCCAAGTTGGTCATTTTGTGATTAGTAGGCATAACAATTTAATGCTCCCCCCCCTTGACAGCTTTTATAGAATTATAAAAGTCCTCATGGAGGCATGTTTAGGGTCACATTCAGGTCAAATTCTTTTAGTCCTCCATCTCAAATGCTTGGTGATTTTGGTATCAGGGCACTAATAACCTCTCACATATAGTTATTAGAGTTAACTCTAAAGATTTATAATGAAATGGAGAGAGCTGAGCGAGTAAAAATATAAAATGTACAATTTGAGGAGAAAAACATACCAGTAAGTGAAAATGAGGTAAATACTGTCTTCAAGGAGATAATGAGATTAAGAAATAGATTAAAGGAAGTGGTGACCTCAGGACAAGATCCCAACCAGTTAAACTCCCAACTTGTTAAAAGGGATTAAAGAAAAGATCAGAGTCAGGGGTGGTACTTCATGCCTTTAATCCCAATACTCTGGATGTAGAGGCAGGCAGATCTCTGAGTCTGAGGCCAGCCTAGTCTGCAAAGCAAGTTTCAGGACAGCCAAGCTGAGGCAGTGAAGGTAACCATCAGAAACAGAAAGCTGGTGAAGGTTTAGTTGAATGAGGGGGCAGGCTCCAGTCCCAGCAAGCAGCAGAACTTGGCAGCTGTGACCACATGGTTCTGGTTTTAGAATCAAGGATACAAGAAAAGAGTCCTCTCCCTTTGCTGCTAAAGAAATCTACTAAGAGCCCAGTTTATGCCTTGAATGGAGGCCTAGAAAATGCCATTTTGTGAAACTATGAAGGTGAAGCCTGGATTGCCTTGGAGCCCCCAGGATGCTGAAAATGCCAGAGCTGTGGGATACCAAGGAAAGCTGCTACCATTGCATGGAGCCAGCCCACAAGAAAGTGTGTTGACAAAGCTAAAGGATTCAGAGATCTGAAGAGCCCTTGCATCAGACATGGAAATACAGTGTTTGGAATTTTCCCAGTTGGTTTTGGTCTTGGTTTGGTCCAGTGTTTCCTCACTCTGCTCCCTTTCCTCCCTTTTAGAATGGTAATGCATATCCGGTGCCATTGCATGTTGGAAGTATGGGATCCACTTTTCATTTTGATTTTACAGGAGACTACAGTTAAGAAATTGCATGAATCTCAGAAGAGACTTTGAACTATGGAATTTTAAATACTTATGAGACTGTTATAGACTGATGACTTTTTAAGTTGGGCTGAATATAGTTTTCATTATGATATGTCTACCAGCATAGGTCCAAGGGGGAGAATGTGGTCATCTGAATGAAAATGATTCCCATAAGAAGTAGCACTATTAGGAGGTGTGTTCATGACAACATTGTCATGTCTTAATATCAAGAATCTATATACTGCACATAGCCCTATCCTGACTTCAGTTGATCACACACACACACACACACACACACACACACATGTTCAGACCTTAGTCACCAAAAATTTGACTCAAAAATGAGGCTTTCTAACCTAATGATAGACAGTCAACTGATATCAGTGTCAGCTAAGAGTTCTTGGACCCCAATGGAGCCTGTGTCAAGTTTAAGTGTGTGAGGACCACAGAGCTCTTAATGAAACCCAAGATTCATACTCACTAGTGGAGCCAGGATAACAAAATTATCTTTATGGTATCTGGGCTACCCACAGAAAACAATTTAGGCAGACTTTGGCATGATGGGTGTGTGAATCACAACCTGCAGTTCTGGTGTGCCCTGCTGCTATCTAGCTATCTAGTCTTTAAGAAATTAAAAACAAGTTGACCTCAGGTGCATGTAAGTCACTAGCAAGACCTCATAGTCTGGGACCACCACATCCACCATCATTGTTGGTCTGTAATCAAAGTTGCTATCCCAAAATGAAAGGGCCAGGGGTGCAGACTATGTCACCTTGTCAAAAATCACAGGAAGAAAATTTATAAATTGGAGTTTTGAACAACCACTTTTAGTGCAAAATCAGAGTAGCATCTGTGGTAGTTCAAATGAAAATAGCCCCCAAAGGCTCACAGAGAGTGGTGCTATTTATTATAGGTGTGGCCTTGTTGGCAGAAGTGTGTCACTGGGGCTGGCTTTGAGATTTCGGATCTTCAAGCCAGGCCTGGTTTTACTCTTTCTTCCTGCTGCCTGTTGATCCCGAGTTCTCAGCTACCTCTCCAGCACCACGTCTGCCTGCATGCTGCCGTGCTTCCTGACATGATGACAATGGACTGACCTCTGAATGTGAGTCAGCCCCAATTAAATGTTTCCCTTTAAAAGAGTTATGCTCATGGTGTCTCTGCACGGTAATAAAGCACAAAGGCAAAAGTTAGTGCCAGGGACTGGGGCACTGCTGTGGTAGGTCAGGCCATGCTTTTATTTGGAGGAATATGGAACATATAAAAGTGATTGGACACTTTAAGCAAGCCTTGATGGGCCATTATAGTAGGAACATGGAAGGCAATGCTGGTGAGGGTGATATGAACTGTGCGGTCTGGCTCAAGAGGCTTCAGAGGAGAAGAATACATATCCTAGAAAGTGATCTTGTGATATTTTGGTAAAGAATATGGCTGCTTCCTGCCCTTGTCTGAAAAATCTGCCTGAGGCTAAATTGAAGAGTTATGGATTAACACCTTAGGCAGAGGACATTTCCAAAGAACCTAGCAATGATTGTGTTAGGTGGTTATTAGTGGCCATATTCACGCAGATCTATAATGAAAAGGAGCAAGCCAAGCAAGGAAAAATGTAAAATGAACACTTGGAGGAGAAAAAGAGCACCAGGAAGTGTAAACAGGCTAAAGAAAAGCCTGATGCTGAGTGGATTAAGGAGAGGGGTCATCCTGGATCACATCAAGGATGTCCCCTGCAGTAAATGAAGTATGTGTGATTTATCCACACATTTGGTACTCAATGTCAGCTCATTTCATTTATCAAGACAAAATCTCTTGGGAGTCGTAAGATTTTCTATAAATGTTCTGCCATGTGCCGCCATTGATGTATTGGTTGATTGTAAAATAACAAGTCTTGGGATTGGAACATCTCAAGGTACACTCTGGCCACCATATATTTTAAGGAATGTACATGTGGTGTCATCAGTAAAGGAGCCCTTGACTTCACTACGACCATGATGTTTCCCAGTTCCCTTCTGGTGAGGAGATATCCTGGGTTGGACGAAGAGCCAGGGTCCTGAGCATGCATCCATCATGGTAAGGGCTCCTGAGTTTTCTTCTTTCTCTGAAAACTGTAGGTCTCCACTGTTTGTGGTCAGGTACACTTCTTGTCTAGGTTCACCTAGACTCATTTATGACTTGGTCCTTGGCTACTTGAAGGTCAGGATTAGGACTAGGAAAAAATCCTGTATCAGGTTAGACCAAGCTCCATTTAACTTACCTCTTAGAAGGGGCTTCTTAGGGTCAGCATTTAGTTCAACCCGTTTCTCTCCTTGGTTTCACAGGGCTTCTTTGATTTTTGGTTTGGGGCCAAGATTCAGAAACATCAGTAATAGCTGCATTAACATTTCCAATTTGGGTTTTGCCTGGTCTCTTCCATGATCTGAGTATTGGCTCTGATTCTTTAAAACCAATGTATGTCCTGGGCTTACTTCTCAATTGTGGCCAGCTTCTTCACATTAAGGATTAGGCCCAGGCATACAAACAAAGTTGTATTTGTTTTGATTTGGTTTGTTGTTGATGGGTTTTGTTTGTTTGTTTGTTTGCTTGCTTGCTTATAAGGCTTTTCCCCCTTTAGTAATTTTGGGGTTTTAGTTTTGCCTGGGACCTTTTGATTTTAGGGATTGGCTCTATGTCACTTCTCTTCTTGCTTCTGGCTAAGGGTTAAGCATGATCATTCCTCTTTTTTTTTTTTTGCTTGAGTATGGGCCTCATTTATTTAAGGAATTGTTCAGGGCCCAATTATCTTGTTTTGAGCTCTGGCTTCATAAAGTTATGGTTAGATCCTAGTATTCTCCTTTTCTTGGTCTTGCCTGGGCCTCCCATCCGATGGATTGGCCTGGGCCCACTTTTCTTCTTGGTTTAGGCCTAAGCTTCATCAAGGCAAGGGTTAGGCCTATGCATTCTCCTTGTCTTGCCCTTGCCTGGGTCTCTTTCACATGATGAATTGGCTCAAGCCCATTTTTCTGCTTGGTTTGGCCCCAGGCTTCTTTAGGGTCAGGATTGGGCCCAGTCCTATATCTCTTTTTGGATTTGGCCTCAGCTTCATCAGAGGAAGTGTCAGGGCCAGGTCTTCCCCTTTTCTTGCTTTACCTGGGCCACATTCAATCAAGGGGTTGACTGAGGACCACTTCTCTTCACAGTTCAAGTCTGGACTTCTACAGTGTCAGGGTTGGGCCAGTCCCACTTCTCTTCTCGGATTGAACCTCAGCTTCATTACGGTAAGTATTAGGACCAGGCAGTCTCCTTTTCTTTCTTCTCCCTGGCCTCTGTCTGAGAGATTGGCCTGGGCCCACTTTTCTTCTCGGTTTGGGCCTGGCTTATTCATCATCTGGTATTGACACACACCTTTTTCAGTTCAGGTTTGGCTGGGATTTACTTTTATTCTTAGTTTGGGCCCAGGCCTCTTTGGGTAAGGGTTACAGCTAATTTAACTTTAGACTTTATTCCCTGGATTCACTAGGTCCAGTCTTAAACCCTGGTACATTCCTCCTCTTGGTGTCTTTTGGTTCATGGTTAATCCTGGTGTACTTTCACTTTAGGTTGTTAGCATGGCCCTCTTCAGGTTTGCCCTGGACTACTTTTTAGTGGATAGAGGTCAATTCTTACTGTCCTCTTAAATCTCATACACACTCAGGAGAACATTGATCTGTCTGCAGAGCATAGTGCCCACACAGACACGAAAGCACACAATACAAATAACATAGATTGCACATCACACAAATAGAAAGGAGGAATAGGTAGGAGAGGAAGGTGGTTGGGAAAGTCTTCCTGGCACAGCTGACTGAGGAGAGGCCCCATGAACTCATGTGGAAAGATGGTTGCATCTAAGTAGAGAAACCCAAAGAGTTCCGACAAGGCGTCCTGCAGCCTTTCCTCCCTTCTGCAGTCTGACTCCATGAAGGAATATCACAGGTGGTTAATGGAAGAGCAGAAGCTGATGTGCCCTGTGTCTAAAGCCATGGTTGTTAACCTTCTTAATATTGTAACCCTTTAATACAGTTCCTCATGTTGTCGTGACTCCCAACCCAGAAAATTATTTACTTCTAATTTTGCTACTGTTATGAATCATATTGTAAATATTTGATATACAGGATATCTGATATGTGACCCTTGTGAAAGGGTCTGTCAACACTCAAAGGGTTCCTAAACCATAGGTTGAGAGCCACTGGTCAAGAGGCTGTCTTACTAAGGCAGTGGCAGGCTGTGTAGATCTTCACAAAGCCTTTTTTCCCCAATATGAATATGGAGTTCTCTTCCTCTACAAAATACATAGTCATGCACTGTGGTGGTGTTCCTCTGATCTATGCCACTTCGTATCTTCTCAAGTTTTTACCATAATGTGCTTAGAAAACCCCTCAGACTCTGAATTGTGCCATAGTGACCCTTTTACAAAAGACCCCGGCCAAGTACACTCACTGATACGAGATCAGGTCTTCAGACAGAGAATTTCTTTACTGATTTACCTGAAAGAGATCCTTCTTGCTTCATTCTGGTTTTGAATCACAGTCCACTAAAATACACTGTACTGCCAACAGGTCAAAGACACACCCGTAGACATGACCAAACCCCTTATGTGAGATCACAGAGGGCAGGCCTCACTCTGTTCAGAGAATCTCAAACACTGTGAAGACACTCATGTGTCTTTCGGACTGGTCCTTGGAGCAAGTACCCAAAGGAAGGGTTCACTTATGATCCCTTCTTGTGAATGTCATCTTACCCAGTCCACCTCCTCCACCCAGAGAACATCATCTCTGAGAAGAGAAAGATCAGAAAGGATGAGGCATACTCAGACCAAATGTGATCTATCATTTTTGCTGCTCAGTTTATCAGCAAGACGTCCTTGTCACGAGACTTACAGTGTGCCATGTGAAGCACCTGGTGTATAGGGCATAGAGCTGATCGAAAATCTGGGCTTCCAACTTGATCATTAAACACAACTTGAAGTGTGGTTGCCCAAACAGTGGGAATCTGTTGAAGCTGGCCCCACATTGCTGTAGATGATTTCTAATAATGTCACTCACTAGAGAGCAGCATAGCAGAGACCTCAGGCTGTCCCAGTTAGGAAACTGGAGTCCTGGCACATGTGCTGGCTCTGCCTCAACTGCTGTCACCTTTTCTAACAAGAACAAAGGTGATGAGATGGAGCAAACAGCAGACATATACTGCTCAATTGAACATGCGGACACAAAATTATACATAAGTATATGAATAACATGGTCAATAAATAAAATTATACACATGAAAGAAGATGAAGAGAGTGTGATAATGGTGATTTCAGGGACACACATATCTTTGGCCATGCAAAGATGGTCCTTGCTGATGAAAAATGATTGTTGTCAGGAAGCTTCATTTCTAGAGAAGCCCCAAGAGAAGGTCTCAAGCGTTACCCACCTACATGGTGCAGCATGTGATTCCTGAGTGGATTATCACTGGTGGGCAGTATAAATAGATGCTCCTCAGCAGTATGTAGGCTGCAGCCTTGGTCTTATACCAGGTATTGGCTGGACAGGACCCTTCATGTCCTCTCTTCTTGGTATGCATGTAGAGCCATCTCCCTCAGACTTGATTTGGCATTCTACTCACTGACGTCCTTGGGTTGCCTGAGGCTTTGACATCTCACCACAGTCACAGACACCTCAAGAAACTCTGAGCACCAGTCATCCCTATTTAGGTCACCCTAGCAACAGTATACCACAGAGAATGTAGATGGTGTCTCTACCCCAAGAATATATGTCTTTCAACCCACAAAGCAGCCCTCTTGCCAATACCTTATATTACCATCCCACCCCAAGGGATACTGTATGGTTCTCTCACCAAGACCTACTGCCCTGCTTTCCCATGGCAATTACTTCTAATATTACATCACAAAGTCCTGATCTTACTTTGTTCTGAGAATCTTAAAGGGCATTGGGGGCATCCCGGTTTCTCTAGGCCAGGTGCCTTTCCTCTCAAGCTTCTTTAGGAATGGATACATTGAAGGCTCAGTCTATACACCCATGATGTCAGGTTGTACCCAGATCACTTGATGACTGGTGGCAGCCAGGACACCATTAAGACTCCCTTGAGGTGATAATGTGGTCAGGAATTGGATGGGACAGGTTAAAGGCCCACACACTTGAAACTGGGGTATGCCTAGCATACTTGATGGTCAAGGAATGGGCCACTCAGAACTGATATCAGGATTTGGACTTTGCCCTGATGTCTGTCATCAGCCCTGGAATACTTGACTTGTGTGACAAGATTGTTCAGGTATAGGGTTTGCTGGGTTCACAGTTGAGACCTCCATGCACTCCAGGATTCATTCAAGTTAGATAGAAAATGGACTCAGAGGAGTGCCGTGTGTGACCAACAACCCCTGGATGTTAGGGATGCTTAGGTTGTCTGATGGTCAGGTGTATCCTAGACTTTCTTTAAGCTGAAGTGTGAGACTCTGGTTCCAGTTAGATGAAGATGTTGTCTGGGCTCAGATGAAGACCTAGTCTCTGTAGAATCCTTGAAGTTACGGTCTTTCCAGGCTACTTGTTAGTTATGGAGTGGTCCTAATATTACTGAGTGTCTCCCACATACCCTTCAAGTCAGGATGATCCCAGCCTCTTTGCTAACTTCAAGATAAGGATTTCCCTGGTTCCTTTGTGATCAGAATTCAGCCAGAAGTTCTGGGAACTGTCCAGGCTCCTTGGCTCCAGTTTGGTCCCAGATCAACTCCCATCTCTTTCCTTAAATGAAATTTTGAGGGGGTATTAGTTACTATTCTGTTGCTCTGATAGAACACCATGACCAAGACAACTAATAATAGAAAGTGTTCAATTGGAGTTACAGTTTCAGAAGAACAGAATTTATAATGATGGAGAAAAGGCATTGCAGCAAGATCATCTTGATCCACAATCATGAAGCACAGAGAAAGAGCACTGGGAACGGTGTGAATCATTTGAAACCTCAAAGCTCACCCCCAGTGACACACCTTCTCCAACACAGTCATGCCTGCTATTCCTTTCTGAAGTCGAGTATTGAAATACATGAGCCAGTGAAGGCCATTTTTACTCAATTCTCTGGCCTCGATATGCTCACAGCCATATCATAATGCAAAATGCATCTAGTCCCACTTCAAAAGTTACCATAGTTTTTCAATCACAACATACTTTAAAAGTCCAAAATTTAAAGTCTCTTCATTACATAATTCCAGCTTATAATAGCAAAGAATATACATTACTATTCCAAAAGAGAGGAGTCAGAGTATAGTAAGGAAATACTGGACCAAAGTAAGACCCAAACTCAGCAGGACAACCCCCAAATCCTGTAGCTCCATGTATGGGGTCAGAGAGCTTAACTGGCTCTACCCTCCCACTTGTCTGTCATGAGGTGATGCCAGCCATGGTGTACAGCTCTTCTCGGCTGGAAATTTGGACCAAACAGCTGGTCTCCACAGAGCTGGGAAGTTCTGTGGAGCCCAAATCTGAGAACCTTGGAAATGTGAATCAGGCATCCAGGTGGATTAGCTGAGCCCCAAAAGAAGTAGCAGCATCCTAAATGGAACTCAGCTCCTGAGTCAGGGTACAAAGAGTGAGAGAGACCAACTTTTCTCAGGATATTAGCTACCTAGATACACCCACAGCTCCTGGGCAATCAGACTCTAAAACCAGTGTCCATTGTAAGACACCTATTGCTACAGTCAAGGTGAATTCTAACAGACAGACCAACCATGCACAATGGCTTAGATATCAAATATCATATATGATTGTTTCTCCTATGTATGAAAGTCCAAAATGGACATCATACACCAGTGGGCCATGCTCCTCCGCATGGTGATTCAGGGCTCTGATTTCTGACTAGCTGTGCCTTTGACTTTGCTTATCTGTTTGGAAGGCGAAGTATAGGTGAGTTTTGTGGATTGGAACTGGCAGGCTTGGAATATCATTGGTTAAAAATCAGCCTCAAGTCATCTCTTGCATGAAAATTTTTCCATACCCTGTTTTTTATTTCTTGGGTTCTCAATCCTTTCATAAAAAATTCATGCCGGATAAAGGGTTTTACATGCCAAACAGGCCAGAGATTTAGGGCCCAGCTTAGTGCTTCAAAAATGTTCCACTGCTTTTCCAAATTTTTACTACAATCACTCTGAAAGAAATCCCTATTGCTTGATATTAACAAATGTAGCCATTGAAGCGGATGCACATATCTGAAAACACCAGGAGAATTAATTACCTGCAGTTACATTCGTCTCATCCTTTCTCTTCCTGGGCAGTCTGTGAAGTTGAATGATTTTCTCCCACTCAGTCACTGAGCTGAAAGCCTTGTATTGTGCAACAGGGCCCACCAGGCAGTAAGATGACAAGAAGATGTCATGATGGAATCCTCTCGGCACAGCCCTCTGGGTGGATATGTCGGGAAATGAGAATCGTCCTCTAATTTA
The DNA here is from genome assembly GCA_001685075.1 of Bramus lutescens. NCBI lineage: Eukaryota > Metazoa > Chordata > Mammalia > Rodentia > Cricetidae > Bramus > Bramus lutescens. The sequence continues at coordinate 23,371 of LOEQ01002012.1, read as the reverse complement.
ACTACAGCTAGTCTGAGGTGATTCCTGCAGGCATGATAGTTCGAAAAATGGCATCTCACGTGTGGCCAGAACCCCTGCTTTACAGAAGAACCCGCTGGCTTCCACCAGGGAGATAATCTGAAATTACAATAACTCTTTCTAATTTTGTGCACTTATTACACGGCAAGCATTGCATTTAGCACTGTGAGGCACTGCAGGTACAGCAACTCAGCTAATGCCTGATGGTCTCATCACCTTTACATGAAGAAGGAGGAGACGGAAGAGTACAGAGTTAACGTAACTTCCTCTAGGAAGGGCTGAAGACCTAGACATCTGAAGTCTGGAAGCCTCGATTCAGTCATAGACGCTGTTATTTGGGGCAAAAATCACTGGATTAAGAGAATATCCAAAATGCAATCCAAATTCTACCATAAATAAATTGAGATTTTTTTTGGTTTGTTTGTTTTACTTCAAGGGTTCAATGGACCAAACTCATAACTTCACTCACACTAGGTAAGCATGCAGGCAAAACTGCGTCACTGAGCTATGAGCCCACCAATGGGCTTTTAAGACAAGGTTTTACCACGTAACCCAGGCTATTCTCAAGCCTATGAAACCACTTGAGTGCTGGATTCCCAAAAACTCACTGTCAGCCCAGTGAACAAGTGATTTTAACATAGAGAAAACTGTTACATTTCTCTTCAGAATAGCATTCCTTTTCTTGGTGTGGTAAAGCATTTGTCTACGGTGTGGTATTCAGGTCCTCCCTTCCCACACTGGCACTGAGCTTGGTCAAAAGACATATTATGACCAACAAGATAATAACAGAGGTGAACTTGCGCAATGGGACTTGTCTTAGAGTGATATTTTTGAGTACTCACGATTGTCTCCTTCATGAGTCAAGACAAGCTCACTAGACAATGAGATGTGTGCTGTCATAGCAGAGTTCACTTTGAGCCAGTCTCATGCCATGTGGATGAAGTGCCCAGCCAGCCCAGCCCAGAAGAACCAACATGCCAATCCACAAAGCCAAGGAAAATAGACACTGTGTAAATCCACTAAGAGTTATGTTTTATTAAGCAACAAAAGCTATCTGGTATAACCAGGTAAGATTAGTTTCCTAATCCTGAGGCTGCTTTGGCTCCAGCCATCTCTTATGTATACCAGTGTCTAAAAATAAGGCAAATAAGAGCATATCTTGATGATGTTCTCTGGAAATAGTATTTGCTTACTAATAACAGTTCTTTGGCTGGTTTTCTGTTTGTCAAAATCTGGGTTGGTAACTGTCCTTGTTCTAGGAAGGGATGCATACAGAAGAGCAAAATGGGTGCTCTACCATTTGTAGTGTGGATGCTGGGAGATGCCCACTGCCAATTGTATATGCACCATGCCCATAGGCAGGGGAATTGCTTTCTGCTAATGACCATATGTGAGTGATAGCCACATGGAAAGGAAGAATCAAGCTAAAGAAGCCAGAGGTCTAAGAGGGTCTATGAATGGATGATCTGACTGAAAAGGCTGCTTGCTTCAAACTGAGTAAGTCGGACAGATAGACAGGCTTGAGTGATATGAGATAGGTAAATGGAGGAAAGAGTAGCGAATAACTGGCTGGATACCAGCCACAGGCTTTGTCAGTCTTCCCTCTAGCCTAAGCACCCTGGGCTCCCACCAGACCTTCCAGGCACTGCAGAGACTTCTCTCCGGTTCATATCCAGTTCATCAGCACACTCCCATAGGTTTGCACATGGGTGAGAAATGAGCACCATTCCAGGTCTTCTAGCAATGCTTGTCCTTTGAATATGTCACATATTTCATCTCTAAGATGGAAGAGATATTGGAGGCTGAAGGCTGAAGTCTGGATCCACGGAGACTGAAGCTTGTATTCATGGAGTCTGAAGGTTGAAGTCTGGAACAATGGAGGCTGAAGTCTGAATCCATGGAGGTGGAAGGCCAAAACCTGGATCTATAGAGTCTGAAGATTGAAGTCTGGATCCATGGATCTGAAGTCTAGATCCATGGAGTCTGAGTTCTGGATTCATGGAGGCTGAAGCCTGGATCAATGGAGTCTAAAGTCTGGAACCATGAAGGCTGAAGTCTGGATCCATGAAGTCTGGTCTGGATACATGGAATCTGAAGCCTGGATACATGGATACATGGAGTCTGAAGACTGGATTCATGGAGTCTGAAATCTGGAACTATGAAGTCTGGAGACTGGATCCATGGAGTCTAAAACCTGGATCCATGGAGTCTGAAGGCTGAAGTCTCTGCTCCTTTGCACCTGGTGTTCTCGGCAGTGTTTCTACTCTTCTTGCCTATGTATTAAACACCTGTTCGTTCATCCTTCCAGACTCACTTCATGCCCCCCAACCTTATAAGTTTTTAACCACCCTCTCTTTTAACTCGAAGCTCTTAGAGTGTCTTGATTCTCTTTGGCCAGAAGGTGACAGCCAGAGACAGGGTAATTGGGGGTTAAAAGGAAGTGAAGTTCTTTCCACTGATTACAAACCTTGTAACCTGACCCTGGACAGATGATTTAACTTTTCAGAGATGTTATTTGCACAGTCCTAAAATAAAATAATGACAGCACCATCTGAAATTAAATAAAAATGCACAAAAGTTCTTTGTGTCATATTTTGTTAAATAACAGCACACATTTTATTGATAATGACCTTGAAAAACTTAATTTTTCTTTCTGTAGAAGTAGGAGTCATGATTTTTAGGAAAGAAGAAATCATGAGTTATCCAAATCCATGGTCTAGAAAAATTGCTCATCCTGTGCTTTATGTGTTTTATATAAATACTGGAGGAGGAATAGATGGGTCAATAGGTGTGTGGATAGGTCAATGGATGTGGGGATTGGTAGATGGGGAGGTGTGTAAGTTGGCAGGCATATTAATTTATGGATGTATTTACGGTTGGGGAATGATGTGCAGATAGGAGGACAGATGAATGGACATGTAGATGACTGGTTATATGCAAAAATAGATGGATGGATGGATGGATGGATGGATGGATGGATGGATGGATGGATGGATGGATGGACATATGGATGGGTGGGTAAGTGAATAAGAAGTAGCCAGATGAATTTACAAATTGATGGGTGGATGTATGGATGAATGACTTGATCCATCAAGTTCAGTGAACATGGACTATTTGGTTTTTCTTCCGTTTTCCCTTCAATATTCTAGTTTCCAATACTTTACCTTTCGCGTCCATTGCTACATTTACTCCTTTTTAATTTTAAATGAATTTTCATTTGTAAATTATTTTCCAGAAAGCTCATTGTTTGTGTTTAAAAATGATATTGACATTTGTATAGAGAAGTAAACACATAGAAATTATGGAAGAGACAGATGCATCAAGCAAAAAGACCAATGGTGAAGCACGGGCTCCAGCTGCACAGAGCAGAACAAGAGGTGAGTGATCAGCCAGCCTGCTGGGCACCCCACCCTCTAGACCCTCGGTATCAGGGCAAAACCCCAGGCCCTTCCTCCACCTGCCTTGGCTTCCCTAGCCAGCCAACAGGCAAGTGTCCTGTGGGCAGGCTGCTCCAATACCCTCAAAATCGATCTGACCCTGTAAGCTACAAGACCCACTTTGCCCCCAAACCTGCCCATCCCCCATGACCTCAGAGGAACTCTGAAGCACAGACTGCAGCTGCACAAAGTGAAACAAGAGAGCAGGCCAAGAGAGACCTCAGCTTCTCCTGAGACACAGACAGTGACTGCACAGAGCAGACTAAGAGCAGTTCCCTAAGACACAGACAGCAACTGCAAAAATTGGGCCAAGAGGCAAAAACACTGCTGGCACCAATTGGAGGAAGAGGTGGGTATCTGCCATTACAAGAATTCATTCAACAACCTAAAAAGCAATATAGCAACAGCAGAACCCAGCGGTCATACAATAGGAAGACCTGATTATCTTAACCCAGAAGAAGCAGAAGAAAATATCTTAAATATAACGTTATGAAGATGATAGAGATCCTTAAAAAGGAAATGAAAAATTCCCTTAATGAAATGGAGGAAAAGATTGTTGTCAGAGGTTTCTGTTCTGCCCGGTTCCCACAGTCGTTAAGTCCCAAGAAATCACACAGAGGTCTACATTAGTTATAAACTAATTGGCCTAGTAGCTCAGACTTCTTATAACTTATATTAGCCCATTATTCTTGTTAATGTTAGCCACGTGGCTTGTTACCGTATTAGGCAAGACAGTCACACCTTGCTTCTTCTGTGGCTGGGTCACGACTGCAGACCAGGACTTCCTTCTTCCCAGAATTCTCCTGTTCTCATTGACCCACATCTACTTCCTGTCTGGTGGTCCCACCTATCTTCTTGGCTGGCTACTGGCCAATCAGCAATTATTTAAAATATAATTGACAGAATATAGACCATTGTCCCCCACCCAAAGACAAAGAAAAAAATGGAAGAAATCAATAAATCTCTTAAAGGAAACCAAAAAAATAATAATTGAACAGGTGAAGCAAACAGTTCAAGGCTTGAAAACTGAAATAGAGACAATAAAGAAAACAAACTGAGGGAATTCTGGAAATGAAAAATCTGGGTAGACAAGCAGGAACTACAGATGCAAGCATAACCAATATAATAAAAGAGATGGAAGAGAGAATCTCAAAAGTTGAAGATACTATAGAGGAAATAGATTCATCAGTCAAAGAAAATGTTAAATCCAACAAATTCTTAACAAACCATCCAGGAACTTCAGGACACCTTGAAATGACTAAACCTAAGAATAATAGGGATAGAAGAATGAGAACTCCAGCTCAAAGGCACAGAAAATATATTCAACAATATCATAGAAGAAAACTTTCCCAACATAAAGAAGGATATGCCTATGAGGGTACAAGGGGCTTAAAGAACACAAAATACACTGGACCAAAAAAAAGTCCCCTCAGCAGATAATAATCAAACCACAAAGCATACAGAATAAAGAAAGAATAGTAACAGCTGCAAAGGAAAAAGTCAAGTAACATATAAAGGCAGACCTATCAGAATTACATGTGACTTCTCAGTGGAAACCAGGAAGGCCAGAAAGTCCTGGACAGATGTGCTGCAGACACTATGAGACACAGATGCCCAGACTACTATACCCAGCAAAGCTTTCAATCACTATTGATGGAGAAAGCAAGATAGCTTATGAGAAAACCAGATTTAAACAATACCTATTCATAAACCCAGCCTTACAGAAAGTACTAGAAGGAAAACTCCAACCCAAGGAAGCCAACTACTCAAAAAAAACCCCACAAGCAACAGATATCTTCACACCAGCAAACCCAAAAAAGGAAACACAAACACAGCCACCAAAAAATAACTGGAATTAAAAATCAATGGTCATCAATATCTCTTAATACCAATGGACTCAACACCTATAAAAAGACACAGGCTAACAGAATGGATATGAAAGCAGGATCCATCCTTCTGCTTCATACAAGAAACACACCAAAACCTCAAAGACAGATATTATCTCAGAGTAAAAGATTGGGAAAAGATTTTCTAATAAAATGGACCCAAGAAACAAGTGGGTGTAGCTATCCTAATATCTAACAAAATAGACTTCAAACTAAAATCAGTCAGAAGAGATGGAGAATGACACTTCATACTCATCACAGATAAATCCATCAAGATGAAGTCTCAATGCTGAACATCTATACCCCAAATATAAGAGCACCCATATATGTAAAAGAAACATTACTAAAGCATAAATCATACATTAAACCCCACACACTAATAGTAAGAGACTTCAACACCCCACTTTCCCTAATGGACAGGTCAACCAGACAGAAACTTAACAGAGAAATAAGAGAACTAACAGATGTCATGACTCAAATGGACTTAACAGACATCTATTAAACATTTCACCCAAACACAAAAGAATATACCTTCTTCTCAGCACTTCATGGTACCTTCTATAAAATTAACCACATATTTGATAACAAAACAAACCTCAATATATACAAAAAAACTAGAATAACCCCCTGTATCTTATCTGATCACCATGGTTTAAAGTTAGAATACAACAACAATACTAATTGAAGAAAGCCTACAAATTCATTGAAATTGAACAGTGCTCAATTGAAAGACCCCCGGGTCAAGGAAAAAATAAAGAAATTAAAGACTTTCTAGAATTCAATGAAAATGAAGGCCTAACATACCCAAACCATGGGACACTAGGAAAGCACTGATAAGAGGAAAGTTTATAGCATTAAGTGCCTACATGAAGAAAGTGGAGAAAGCTCACACTAGTGACTTAACAGCACACCTGAAAGCTCTAGAACAAAAAGAGGCAGGCTCACCCAGGAGGAGTAGATGACAGGAAATAATCAAATTAAGGGCTGATATCAATAAAATAGAAACAAAGAAAACAATACAAAGAATCAATGAAACAAAGAGCTGGTTCTTTGAGAAAATCAATGAGATAGATAAACATTTATCCAAACTAATCAAAAGGCAGAGAGAGAACATCCAACTTAACAAAATCAAAAATGAAAAGGGGGCAATAACAAGAGACATTCAGGAAATCCTGAGTGTCGTTAAGTCATATTATGAAAACCTGTGCTCCACAAAATTGGAAAGCATAAAAGAAATGAACAATTTTCTGGATAGGTCCCACATACCGAAATTATATGAAGACCAGGTGAACAATTTAAATAGCCCTATAGCCTGCAAGGAAACAGAAGCTGTCATCAAAAGCCCCACCCCACCTCCCAAAAAAGGCCAGGGCCTGATGGTTTCAGTGCAGAATTCTACCAGAACTTCAAAGAAGAGCTAATATCTATACTCCTCAAAGTGTTGCACATAATAGAAACAGAAGGAACATTGCCAAACTTTTTCTATGAGGGTACACATGCCCTGATGCCAAAACCACACAAAGACTCAACTAAGAAAGAGAATTACAGACCAATCTCCCTCATGATCATTGATGCAAAAATACTCAATAAAAGGCTGGGTGATGGTGATGCACGCCTTTAATCCCAGCACTCAGGTGGCAGAGGCAGGTGGATCTCTGTGAGTTTGAGGCCAGCCTGGTCTACAAGAGCTAGCTCGAGGACAGACTCCAAAGCTACAGAGAAACCCTGTCTCAAAAAACCCCCAAAAAAACCTCAATAAAATACTGGCAAACCAAATCCAAGAACACATTTAAAAAATCCACCATGATCAAGTTGGCTTCATCCAAGAGATGCAGGGATGATTCGACATATGAAAATCTATCAGTGTAATTCACTATATAAATAAACTGAAAGAAAAAAATAAATGATCTTCTCATTAGATGCTGAAAAAGCATTTGACAAAATCCAACACCTGTTCATGATAAAGGTCTTGTAGAGACCAGGGATACCAGGAATCTATCTAAACATAATAAAAGCAATATACAACAAGCCAACAGCCAACATCAAATTAAATGGAGAGAAGCTCAAACTGATTCTACTAAAATTAAGAACAAGACAAGGCTATTCATTCTCTCCATATCCATTCAATATAGTTCTTGAAGTTCTATCTAGAACAATAAGACAATAAAAGTAGATCAAGGGAATACAAATTGCAAAGGAAGCAGTCAAACTTTTACTCTTTGCAAATGATATGATATTATGCATAAGTAACCCCAAAGATTCTACCAGTTAACTCCTATAGCTGATAAACACATTCAGTAATGTGGCAGGATACAAGATCAAAAATAAACCATAGCCCTCTTATATACAAATGATAAAACTGAGAAAGAAATCAGAGTACATCACCCTTCACAATAGCCACATATAACATAAAATATCTTGAGGTAACACTAATTAAGGAAGTGAAAGACCTGTTCGACAAGAACTTTAAGTCTTTGAAGAAAGAAATTGAAGAAGCTATCAGAAAATGGAAAGATCTCCCATGCTCTTGGATAGGTAGGATCATCCTAATAAAAATGGTGATCCTACCAAAAGCAATCTACAGATTCAATGCAATCCCCATCAAAATCCCAAGACAATTCTTCACAGCCCTTAAAAGAACAATACTCCATATGGAAAACAAAAAAAAACAGGATAACTAAAATAATCCTGTATAATCAAAGAATTTCTGGAGGCATCATTATCCCTGACATCAAGCTTTATTACAGAGCTACAGTTTGATATTGGCATAAAAACAGACAGGTTGACCAATGGAACCATATCAAAGACCCCAATATTAGTACACACACCTATGAACACCTAATTTTTGACAAAGAAGCTAAAATTATACAATGGAAAAAAGGAAGCATCTCCAACAAATGGTGCTGGCATAACTGGAAGTCAGCATGTAGAAGAATGCAAATAGATCCATATCTATCCCCATGCACAAAACTCAAGTCCAAATGGATTAAAGACCTCAATATAAATCTGACCATATTCAACCTGATAGAAGAGAAAGTGGGAAGTAGCCCTCAATTTATGGGCACAGGAGACCACTTCCTAAATATAATACCAGTAGGACAGACTCTGAGAGCAACAATAAATAAATGGAAACTCCTGAAACTGATAAGTTTCTATGAAGCAAAGGACACAGTCAATAAGACAAGAAAGGCAGCCTGCTGAATGGGAAAAGATCTTCACCAACCCCACATCAGACAAAGGACTGATATCCAAAATATATAAAGAACTCAAGAAATTAAACATCAAAATACCAAATAATCCAATTTAAAATGGTGTACAGATCTAAACAGAATTCTCAACAAAAGAATCTCAAATGACTGAAAGAAACTTATGGAAATGTTCAACAACCTTAGTTATCAGGGAAATGCAAATCAAAATGATTCTGAGATACCATCTTACACCTGACAGAATGACTAAGATAAAAAACACCAATGATAGCTTATGTTGAAAAGGATGTGGAGTAAGGGGAATACCTCTCCATTGCTGCTGGGAATGCAAGCTGTACAACCACTTCGGAAATCAGTATGGCAGTTTCTCAGAAAATTGGGAATCAACCTACCACAAGACCCAGCAAAAACACTCTTGGGAATATACCCAAAGGATGCTCAATCATACCACAAGTACATTTGTTCAACTAAGTTCATAGCAGCATTATTTGTAATAGCCAAGACTAGGAAATAATCTAGATGCCCCTCAATCAAAGAATAAATAAAGAAAATGTGGTACAGTTGTACAATGGAGTACAACTCAGCAGTAAAAACAATGGCATCTTGAAATTTGCATGCAAAAGGATGGAACTAGAAAAAAAACATCCTGAGTGAGGTAACCCAGACCCAGAAAGATGAGCATGGTATGTGCTCACTCATAAGTAAATACTAGCTGTAAAGCAAAGAATAAGAAGCCTATAGTCCACAAACCCAGAGAAGCTAAGTAACAAGAAGAACCCTAAGAGAACATACATAGATCCCTTTGGGAAGGGAAAATAGACAAGATCTCCTGACAAAATTGGGAGCATGTGGGTAGCAGAAGAAGGGAAGGCAGAAAGGGGAGGAGGAAGGGAAAAGAAGAGGGGGAGGAAAACTTGAGGGAATGGAATGGTCAAGATGGAGGAAGGACAGGGATAGAGAACAAGGAAAGAGATATCTTGATTAAGGGAGCCATTATGTGACTAGCAAGAAACCTGGCATTAGATAAATTCCTAGGAATCCACAAGGATGATCCCAGCTAAACCCTAAGCAGTAGTGGAGAGGGTGCCCAAACTGGCCTTGCCCTGTAGTCAGATTGATGACTATGTAAAATGTCAACATAGAACCTTCATCCACCAATTGATAGAAGCAGATACAGAGATCCACCAGTGGAGCACTGGGCTGAGCTCCTAAAGTCTGGTGGAAGAGAGGAAGAATAATAATATGAGCAAAGGGGTTAAGACCATTATGGGAGTACCCAATGAAACAGCTTACCTGAGCTAATCTGAGCCCAACAACTTCTACCTGACAGCAGGGGAACCAGCATAGGACCAAACTAGGCCCTTGGAATGTGGGTCACAGTTGTATGGCTGGGGCAGACTATGGGACCACTGGCAGTGAGACCATGATTTATCTCTACTGCTTGTTCTGACTATTTGAAACCCATTCTCTTTGGAAGGATACCTTGCTCAGTCTAGATATAGTGGGAAGGGCCTTGGTCCTGCCTCAAGGCAATGTTCTAGACTTTGTTGACTCCCTATGGGAAGCCTTACCCTCTCTGAGGAGTGGATAGGGGATGGGAGGGGGAAGGTGAAGGGAGTGGGAGGAGGGGAGAAATTGGAAACTGGATTTGGCATGTAAAATGAGAAAAGATAGTTTTCTTTTTAAAAATTAAGTAATTCAAAAACACCAATGGTGATGCCACAGCCATAGCTATGCTGGTGGAAAGACACTGAGAAGGGTCCAGCAGCTGCTCTTGGAAACTGTCTAAATATGGAAAAGTAGAACATCGAAAACGAATCTGAAATTTCTGGCTTAGGTGGTAGGGTGTGGTAGGGGTACTCACTGAGAAAGACAGAATGTTCTACTGATCCCATTCCCATCCATTCAGACAGTCTCCTTGAACACAGAAACGTAAATTATACTTTGCTCACCTTGAACAACATGGTGCATGATTAGTCTGAGGTCAGTCCCTTTGCAGCCAAGGAACCCGGTTCAGTACTGTAGGGAGAAAGGAAACTAAATTACACAGAGCACTGTGAAATGGTTCCATTAGTTTCTGACAAGTGTTTTTTTTTAATGAAAACAACACAGACGATTTTTCACTAAGTTAGTTTTATGAAAATCTTAGAAGAACGACCTTTACTCTGATACTCTGCCTCTTCTACATTTTCATGTAAGGATGTTCTTTCTGTGCGAATTAAAGATAATAACTGGTAGTTCTTATATTTTTTAATGATCTATTCAGCAAAATTAAAAATCAGTAACCTTCTAGGAGTGCTTTCTTCTCCGTTTGGTTTAATTTAAATAGCACTGATAGAACAATAGCCAGAGGGCACCGGTAGCTAACCAGACACTGCTCTGTCACTAAGTGCATAATGGCTTCTTCAATGTCCATAGTCACCCTAGAAGCCAACACTATTCTAGTTCACACTTCCTGGTGGGCACACTGATATCAGAGGTGTTGCCCAGGGTCAGAGAGGGCAACTTGGTAAGCTAGTTCTAGATATCTGTTCATTCCAAAGTGCATCCATTCAGCTACCATCTTCAGGGGTGGGAACTCCAATAGGCAATGGAGACAACACAGCAATCCCGTGGACAAGGTGTCTGTCTTTCTGAAACTTGAAAAGTAATACTAAAGACACAAACTGATCATCTGGGCTCAGAGCTCAAATAGGGAACAATGATGCTCTGTGGTGACATCATAAGGGCTTCTTATGAGAGGATCAAACAAGTAGTGATGGATGGATGTGTGAGTGAGTGAGTCAATGAGTAGATGGATGGGTGTTCTGTTTTGTCTTATCTTTCAGAAAGTCCCTTTTAAAAAGATCCTATATCTCTCTGAAGAGTTACTCCACCTCCTTATGAAACTGGCTTCACACAGGTCTTGAATCTGGAACAGAGCATCTCTCATCCATCCAAATAACAACTTGGTGGGATATCAGAAAAGCCCAGCAAAACTGCTAAGTCTCCTAATTTAGACAAATGGGGTCCTTAAATCACATACCTGAAGGACTGAAAGAGACCGTCATTTTCCCCGGTCTTTTAGTTCATGGCAATCAAAGTCTCCTCTGTTTTGATTAGGTCTAGTCCCAAGGCTGAATAGACTGAGTGGACTTGACACAGTGAGTCAGTTCGCAAACACAGTTCCCAGGCTTTGGTTCAGCAGTATGTGTTATATACAATAAGTTGAAAGAGTAGATTCTAAAATGCAAATCACAGCAGTAAATTACATGGCATTTATATATTGTTTAGCCTCCCCCAAACAATCCCCATGCACACCAACACAGGAAAGCTGATCTGAGCATCCATCCTCCCCAGCCTCCTGCCCCAGTGTTTCTGCCTCTCACTTCACTTTCCTGAGGGTGTGGGGCTAATGAAAATGCACTGCATTTTGAGTCCAGCTCTTCTGCAATCCTTCCATCAGGTTCTGAACATGGAAGCCCCTTACTGCAAAGCGATGTGTTGTTTGCTGTTGTTCTTCTTGTGTGACGCTCACTCAGGATGCCATTTTCAGAGGCCAGACTGTGAGTAGACAAGCCAGGCGGCCCTGGATTCTAGCTGAACTCTCGCAGAGCCCTGCAGCTCCTACTCACAGTGTTCAGCTCTCTTCACTCGGGTGGCTAGTGCATAAACTTCATGAAGCACAGACCATGCTCTTGGGGAATTAGCAGGGTGTCATCATCCATGGATGACAACAGGTTGGAACTGTCAGTTTTAGGCTCTGACAAGATTTTTCTTCATCTCCATGATGCTAATATCTGGTCCAAGTTCGGCAGATGGGGTATTAATGTTGAGCTCACAGCTGTTTTCAACAAAATTGATTAAAGAGGAAGTCCAGGACTAAAAATGTAGCTCAGTGGTAGAGCACTTGCCTTGCATATATGCGTGGACAAGGCCCTGGATTCAATTCCCAGAGACTCAAAATTGGAAAGAGAGAAAAGGAGAGAGACTAAGAAAAAGAGAAGTCTTGTGGAGAAATAGAATCCAATCATGTAATAATCTATATTCCTGCCTAATCAGATTTGCTTGAATCCAGCCAAAGTTATTTGGGTTGCAAATAGAAGTCGGGGGTCTGTATGTAGAACTCCCTGCATCAAGGTCTCCTCCTGCTGCTATGATTTGGCTATGGTGACTTGAAGACTTGGTTCCCAATACAGAAGCATTCAGAGCTGGGGCTTTCTGATCATTGCTGAGTCCTGAGAGCACTGACTTCCCAAATGAATCCACCTCTTGACAGATTTGTAAGGTGGTAGAAGTAGGAGGCAGAGCCTCATTGAAGCAAATAGCTTACTAGGGATATGCTCTGGAAAAATAAACATTGTCCCTGGTCCCTTCACGGTTCATTCCTTTCTGTTCCACCCCACGTTTCCTGCCTTGATGCTCAGCATCATCACAGACCCACATCTATGGAGCCAGCTGACCATGGACTGAAACCTTGGAGCTCTCAAGCCAAAATAAATCTTGCTTCTCTTCATCTGTTTATCTCAGGCATTTGCCACAGCAATGAATGTCTGGCTGATGGGCACACCTCTCTAATTCTCTTTTGTCTTTATTTACAACTGAGGGGTTCACATATACTTACCCCTATCTGAGTCATTGGGGTTGTATGCCTCCCCATCAAAAGGTAGATTCAGCACTTAAAGATTTTATCAATAAAAGATAGAGAAGGATGGGTGGTGTTGTCATGGAGAGAATGCAGTGTTCTCTGGGATGGAACCTCAGTGTCCACATTTGTAAAGTAGGGCCAGAACTGCCTGCTGCAGAGTGCTTGGCTTGTGACAAGGAACAGATGGTATTCCGATATTGTGTTTTCAATTGTTGTTGAAGTTTCGGCCGAGTTATCACACAGCCAAAGAAATAAAACAGAGACAAAAAGGCAAGTTCTTGAACCACTCTGGCTCTAGAGGACAGACTTGCCCAAGGACCTGGAAAAAAATTGTTAGAGAGGAAAGCTTCTGTTCACAGAGAGACAGAAAGCTGTGGTCAGAACTTTGAAAGAGGAACTTCTAATGAATTTGGATAGATTTGTTATATAAAAACACAAGATTTTAACTTGTTTTTCGAATAGAAACAGTAGGAAAGAGACATAAAAGGAAAAACACAGATGAGGTAGCACCTAATGGGCTTCCTGTAAACAGCCTCAGCCCTGCATGTGGGAGAGCAAAGGCAGAGCCAATTTGAGAGGCAGCTTTTAGGTTCAGAATCCTGGCAGGAAGGACATGAAAGAAGCTGGGATGCCAGAGGGATATGGAAACGGCATGCAGAGAGGAAACGGAGAGAGAGCCATTGCAGTGGGACAGCAATAGCCAGGAGAGGCAGTTATGCTCACATCTGAGGAAGGAAGGTTGCCCAAAGCCTGAGAAATAAATTCGAAAGCTAAGAGAGGAAATGTTGCAGGGAAACCATGGGCTAGAAAAGATTGACTTTCAGGAAACCTGGGGGTGCTTATGTACAGGAAAGCTGTATCCAGCAGGAGAGTACTTTTTGAAATCTGAAGTCCAGGGCTTTGTGCAGGGCCCCTATGTACCTTGGTCTTGGCCCTGGAATTCTTGCCCATAATGCAGAGAAATAAAAAGGCATTTAAAGCATGAAAATGCACAATGCAGAGAGCAGAAGCCAAAGGAAAGTCATGAAACTGGAAACAGCCACATTGCTGAAGTTCACTCAGCTCATACTTACCTACTGGATATTAGCAGACACCCCCTGTGTCTTGACTCCTCCTCTACAGGACTGCAATTCAGTAGAGCTAGCGAGGTGCTGGGACTTCGCTATGGAATATGAGAAACATGCTGTTATGCTCAACCATGTACAAGCATGTGTATATGTGTGTGCATGTGTATATGTGTGATGCACACACATATGTGCGTGAGTACACTTGGCTATGCATGCACATATTGAGACTAGAGCTTGACTTAGGGCATTTTCTGTATCTTTTGCCACCTTGTTATTTTATTTTGAGACAGATCTCTCCATGAACCTTTGTTTTGGTTAAGCTAGCTAGTCAGTGAGCTCCCAGGAATCCCCGTTTCTCTCCTCCATCTCTGGGGTTACAGACAGGGCCTACCCTATGCAACCTGAACCTCTGCACTCAAGTCTTCACATCTGCATTACAAGCGCTTTATTCACTGAACCATCTCCCCAGCCCCATAGTCAACCTTGGGATTGGTGATATTGAAGAAAACATGGTTTTGCGAACTAGAGAAAACATGTTTTTGTGAACTAGTTGTGATCCCACCCTGCCTGTTGACTAGAATGTTAGGTGTTTTCCAACAGCCTGCAGGTGCTTCCCTGTCCTTCGCCTGACCCAACAACCACCCATCCTGCCTTTGACATAACCAATCATAGTAAATGCCCTTAAAATGAGCCAGTCCCTGGTTTGACAAACAATCCACTCTACCCCCCTCCCTGAATATGTGGGGAGGTTTTGCCTTTAAAAGTAGCTTGTAATAGCTAGTCAGGGCTTCTCTCCCTGGCATGGCTGAGGAGCCCGTTTGCGCAAACGAGAATAAACTTCCTCTTGCTTTTGCATCAACCGGACTGGTGAGTGGTTTCTTGGGGTGACCCTCCTGAGGAATTAGCATCCCAGAGTTGGGAGTTTAAGTGTACCACAAAGTTTCTGTCCCATCCAGTTCTGCTGCCATTCCGTTCCAGAGAAACACACAGAGGCTTATACTAATTATAAACTGACCTACTGCTCAGGCTTATTACTAAATAGCTCTTAAAACTTAAATTAACCTATAATTATTATCTATGTTTAGCCATGTGGCTTACTATCTTTTCTCAGTAAGCCATTCTCATCTTGCTTCCTCTGCGTCTCACTTGTGACTGAATCTCTGCCTTTCCTCTTCCCAGAATTCCCCTAGTCTGGTTGCCCCACCTATACTTCTTGCCTGGCTACTGGCCAATTAGCATTTTATTAGACCAATATGAGTGACAAATCTTTACAGTGTACAAGAGCATTATCCCACAGCATTTAAGTCTCGAGAACTGTGGATATCTCTGACCAATTAAACTAAATGTAAAACAAAGAAAAGCCACCTCTTTCTTCTCACTCAGTCATCACCATGCACTTGCTGAGAGTTTCTAGTCTGTGGCAGGCACAGAAATGGGAAGACCACGGAAGCTATGTGGAAATATCCAGGGAAAATGCTACTATCTAAGGGAGTTTGCTATAGTCTTGGCGCCACCACTCTGACTCCCCTCCAAACACACCGGCCTTCACATTGCTTCCTAACCACCTTTCCAATACATTTTCCCAACATTGGTTGATTGATTATTTTCTGTTTGGTACTAGTGCAAATGCAGGTCTTAACGTACTAGGCAAGAGCCCTACTCCAGCCCCTGTCTTTCTCTTTAAACTCGCATGTGGGGGTATAGCTCAGTGGTAGAGCATTTGACTGCATAAACTTGCATGTGCCCACAAGGTCCCTCATCATCTCCGTTTCTCAGTCTGTTCTGTTCACACACATCCCATCCATTACACCTCTAGCTCACTGTCAGTCTCCGTGTAAGGATGCAGCTCTCATGGGAATAGAGAGCTGGGGTTGTTTCATTCACGGCTATGTTCCAGGTACCTGAACCAGTGTTGGACTCCTAGCAGCAGCACTCAATGGTCATTGCTAGAAAGAATAAATTAACTCAAGCTTAAGAGCAAGAAAACTGGGGCACAATGGTACAGAGTGATTAAGGGAGCAGCCTAAAAATCTAAGCCCAGACAATCTGGCCAGCACATTTATCTCCTCAAAGAGACACAAAAGATTAATCATAATGCTGCTAAAGGTGATTTCTATTAAAACTTCCTTTCCCTCCATAACTACTTTCCATAGACACCTGCTTTCTCATCTTCTCACATGGATAGGAATCTGCAACTTACAGAAAAAGCAAGAGAGAATAGATGAAGAGAGGCAAGGAGCAGGCAGGCAGGGAGATCAATCCTGGGCTCTTTTTAAATTACATTGATTTGCACAAAAAGTCCCAGAACCCCCTTGCAGCTAGCTGGAGACTGAATAAGGTGCAATCAGAAACAGAACAGTCCGGTTCCATTTTTAAAGTGAGTTCCTTTGGCTTGCATCCACGTCTCGTGATGGTTCAGTACCGCTCAGATGGACCAGGCATTTTATTATTATTATTATTATTATTATTATTATTATTATTATTATTAAAAATT
>LOEQ01002011.1:180940-193269 GCA_001685075.1 Bramus lutescens | reverse complement strand
GTGTGTGTGTGTGTGTGTGTGTGTGTGTGTGTGTGTGTTATTAGCAGGGGTTTCTTCCCAAGGCTGTGATTCATTTCCTACTAATACGTGTAGGAGCTAGGAAGCTGAGTGAAGGTTACAGTAGAGATGACAGAATTAGATTTCCAAAAGTTCAAAGAACCCAGACAGATTATTTTCTCCTGCCTCAACTTACACTCAAAGAGGCCAGGTGTGTGTCACTCTAAGGCAGACTGAAAGGACAGAGGAGGGCACGGTGGCCCTGTGGAGGGAGTGCGCTTTGTTCAAGGATCCCCACCAGCCAGGGACCCGGCTAGGCGGAGGCTGCACAGCTGCCATCTGCTCGCTTGGCTCCACTGCCTGGCAACAGCCTGCCTGGGTCTGTTCTCCACCCTGGAGGAGGAGGCAGCGTTCCTCCATGGACCATCAGGCAGCAGCGGCCTCGCCAGGGCCTGGCCACATGATGGATTCACTGATTATAACTTTCTGATGTGGGGGCTGCTCAGTCATGTAGCAGACCCAATTCCATCTGGTGTGTGCTCCTGGAAAGAGCTGAGAGAAGGGAAAACTCCACATGCTGGCTGCTCACACTGGGAGAAGTGCATCTTTGTGCAGGCAGGTGTGGAAGGGTGTGCACAAACAGGTGTGATTGCATACATGGGTGGGAACCTGCAGAGGTGAGATTCTGTGCATGTGGTGTGATCGTGTGTGTTCCTGAAGGTGTGTGGAGATTAACACTAGGAGTTCAACACCTCTGTGATCCTATTTCCTTCTCAGAGGCCACTCAGCAAATAGTGTATTAATAAATAATAATGTTACTGTCTTTTTTATACTGTCTAATGGCAGTAGCTGCTTTGTGCATGCTAGTTTTGTTTTGTTTTGTTTTGTTTTTGTTTTTGAGATAGGGTCTTTTGACCCAAGTTGGCCTCACACTAGCTTATGTGGTCAAGACTGAACTTTGAATGCCTGACCATCCCACCTCCCCTTCCTTCCAAGTGCTGGAATGACAGCTGTCACTCACTTTGACGACTGCAGTCTGCAAGAGAAATCTTACCTTCTCCACCCTGCAAATGAGGCTACTAAAATCCTGGAAGCCGAATGAACTGTCCAAAGATTCAATTTGTAAGCAACATAGTCAGAATCCTAGATGCTGTTTCTCATTTCCCAACGCATGATATTTCATTTCCATCCCTTCCTAAGTCTCATCAAATGAGAATAAACAGCAAACTATGCAATATACAATAGGAATAATTCAGGGTAGACAAATGCCAAGCAAAAGAAGCCAGGCCCAAACAAAGTAGCTACTGCCTCGTTCAGTGCGTGGGAAGGCCAGAAAGGTGCAGGACTCATCTACAGTGCTGAGAACGAGGAGAATGAGCTGGAGCATGATGGCTCAGGCCTGAAAACCCAGAACTCAGGAGGTGGAAGCTGAAGAATCAGGAGTGCAAGGTCATCCTCAGGTGATATAGTGAGTTTGAAGCCAGCATAGGCTACACGAAACTCTGTCTCAAACCAAACAATTAAGAGAATGGTGGGCTGGGAATGTAGCTCAGTGGTAGAATGCTGCCTGGCCTGGTAGGAGAAAAGGCCCTAGCTTCACTCCTTGGAGGGGGACAGCAGAGAAATGGGTGGCTTCCGGGAAAGGGCTAGCAAGGAACACCAAGGTCATTCGTAGGGGCTAGTCACTGGCAATATTTTATTTCTAGATCTGGCTGTTGGTTACATGAATTAATTCAATTGTCATGAATCCAATGAGATGTGCATATGTGATACATGCATTTTTCTAGGTGAATGATTGCCCTCAATCAAAAGTTGGAAATGAAAAAAAATATTTTACCAGGTACTGTGAGAAATAAAGACAAGCACTACAGAGCCTGCATTTAGGGGCTTCCTGGGAAGCCTCAGGAGATTCAGGTCTATGAAATAGGGGAGGCCACGAGGTTAGTGTTTTGGGTGAGCTACACGAAGAGTCAGTCTAAAGACTGTGGCAAAGGACTTGTGTGCATGGTTAGGGTTCTGGGTTCTGCGCCTAGCACTGCATAAGCCAGTTATGGTGCCACATGACTGTAACCCAGAGCTGGGAGGTGAAGACAGGAAGATCAGACGTTCAAGGTCATCCATAGCTACCTAGGTAGTTTAGGGCCAGCCCTGGTTCCATGAGACCTGTCTCAAAAATAAATAAATAGGCCTAGTGCAGTAGTAAACACATTTAATCCCAGCACTCAGAGGTGAGTGGATCTCTGTGAGTTTAAGGCAAGTGTGGTCTAAGTGTAAGTCAGCCAGAACTGCAGACAGAGAGCCTGTCTTCTAAATCAATCAATCAATCAATCAGTCAGTCAGTCAGTCAGTCAAAAGACAGATAAAGTAAATAAAAGAAAGGACTGTGGCCACTGTGTACTGACCTAGGAGAAGATCATGCCTTTCAAAATCCAACAGACCTGGATTGACTCCCTAGGTCCATCCCCAGCTGGCTGAGGGATATGGAGAAAGATCTTTAACAACTCCAAACCTTAGTTACCTCCGCAATACAATGGGGAGCCACATGGCAGGAGGAGAGAACCAAACCCCACAAAGTCTGACCTCCACATGGGCTCTGTGGTGTTCACCTGTGCACACACACACAACTAAAATCTTAATTAAAAAAAAAAGTTGTGAGCAGATGAATGAACAACGGAAGAACTTCTTCAGTCATATAATCAGAGGCCAACCAAGGACACGCTTCCTTGCCCAAGGACCCATTTAGTTTCCCACGTCCCGTTCCATGCCCTGACAGCTTCCCGTATGGTGGGGCCCTGGGGAACCAGTGCGGCAGAAAGCCTTATTTTCCTGCATGTTACATGAACTCACTGCACCCCCCAAACAAAACAGTGCCCTAAACACAATAGCCATTTATATTGGTTTCTTCGAAAGAAGTCCATTAAAATGTGTGTTATGGGGGCTGGAGAGACAGCACAGAGGTTAAGAGCACTTGCTGCTCTTCCAGAGGACTTGGGTTCCATTCCCGGAACCCATGTTGAATGGCTCACAGGCACCTGTAACTCTAGCTCCAGGAGATCTGTTGCCTTCTTCTGGCCCCTGCAAGCCCCTGCATAAATGTGGGTGTGCATTTAAATATTTAAAAATCTTAAAATGTTTCTTTCAAAAGATGCCATCAGTCAAAGGCAAAGAAAGACAAGGCACAGCTCAAGGGGAGAAGGGGTCTGTAAATCCTATGTCTGATAAAGAGCTGGTTTCCAAAATATGTAAAGAGCTGATGAAATTCAATAGCAAAAAGGCAAATGATACAACTGAATAAGATAAGATAAGAGATTTGAACAGCCATTTCCCAAAGATGGAGAATAGCTGACAACAAGTGAAAGGAGCAGCCCAACCGCATGAGTCATGGGGAAATGCAGAGCCAAGCCCCAGGGGATATTACCTCACAACCACCAGAACGAACACAACCAGAAAGACGCACAGACAAGTCTTTGTGAAGACATGGAAACACCCAGAACCTTAGTTGGGATTTAAAAGGGGCGCAGCCATCTTTGGAAGAGTATACTCTTGGGTCTCTGTCACACCAGAGAGATGAACAAGGTCCACACATGTGTACACAAACGTCCGCAGCAGCCATGAGCCCATGCATTTCCTAGTGAGTGGTGTTACTGTAACTGAAATAGNGTAAAAGGGGGGGGGGCAATGATGCATGCTGCACCAATGGGAACAAGCCTCCAAACCACTGTGCCTGGGGCCAGATGTGAAAGCCCACACCTACAATTCTGTATACTGGGAATGTGTAGGGAAATCTATAGAGGCAGGAAGTAAGTCTGAGCTTATCAGGGTGGGGTGGAGGTGGGGAAGGAAAAGCCTAGTGGCATGAAGACTGTGATGAGAGACTTGAATCTCAGTAGCATTGTAGCTACAGCTATTCTTGTTCCTCATTTGCTGTTCTTTTACAGAAGTGCCCAGAACCTTAACTGGACAGCTTGATTCATACAAGGACATGCATGCTTACATACACACACATGCTCACATACTCTCACACAATACACAGTACACACACACATGCTCACACACACATACTCACATACACACACATGCTCACATACTCTCACACAATACACAGTACACACACACATGCTCACACATATAAGCTCACACACACCCCTGAATAATCACTTCTCACATGCAGATCAAGAAGGCTCCGGCATCTGAGCACTCCTGACCAGCCCCACTCCCCACAGGGCAGGCTCTCAGGGGTTCCCATAGCACAATCTACTCTCACAAGGCTCTCTACTCCCCTGGTTTGGTTATTTGGGCAATGTCTCCCTATCCCATCCTGGCACCCACACACACACACACACCGCACCCCTCCCTGACGCTCTCAGAGACCCACTAACACTTGCCATGTAGTTGTTTTCACTGCAGAGTTGGGGTCCGTGGAGAGTAACTCCATCTCCGGGCAGGAAGGAGACTGAAGCCCCTTGGTCCAGGCATGCTTATCCTAGGATGACAGTGGCCATATGCGGTGTCACTGGGTCCTTCTGTCAATGCCCCTCTCCCTGGGGAGAATCACAAATTCTGTGTCCTTCACAGGACAGGAAGTAGCAGGCCTGAGGGACACCCCAGAGGGGCATTCCTAACACTGCAGGGCTGAGGTTAACAGGCACGGCCTGCCCTCATCCAGTGCTGGTTCAACAGCCGCTCTCTACTCACCCCCTTTCTGTGTCTCTACTCTCCCATCATTAATGCCCCCAAGCCAGGCGATTCCCTCAGCTCAGGACTCCTCCTACAAGCCAGGCTCTCCAGCCTCCTTTCCTAACCAAATCCTCTCCCACGACTAGGAAAAGCACATTTGTTTATCCTGCTTTTCTTTCACTTTAGGGACTAAGAAACTGAGGAACCCTGAGAGGAGAAACTCCTTATCCTGACTCAATAACTGCTTCCACCTCTCTTTTACGGAGCAATTCCTTAATCAATCTCCACTTTAGTTTTGGAGACAAGCTCTCTTTGAACCTGGAACTCACAAATTTAGCTAGGCTGGCCAGCAAGCCCAGGTGACCATCCTGTCTCTGTCTCCTAGGTTGGAATTGTCTTCCTCTTCTTCTTCAATGTGGGTGCTAGATCCGAACTCGGGTCCTCATGCTTCTAGGACCAGCACTTTATTGATGGAGCCATCTCCAGCCTCATGCTCTCTAAACTGGAGACACTGGAAGCTGAGCTGACTCCCAAGGCCCACAAATGGTGGCTTATTCATCCCTGTATGACCCAGACTTCAGCAAAGCCCTCAGAACACGTGGCCACCACTCGGTTAGTACATGATATCTTCGGACATAATTAAAAGATGCTTTGGGTGAGTGCAGGCTTCCCAGGGCTGGGAGGAGAAGCAAAGCAGGGAAGAGTTATTTAAGGAGGGAGAAGAGGGCAGCAGAGTGACTGCAGCTGGCCCTCTGGGCTCTGTCCTAGCATCAGCCGCCCACTGGGCTTCCTCTCCTCCTGCCTTGGGGAGGCTGGTGGGGCAGGCTGCTGCCACCATCTATCAAGAAGCACGGGGCCCATCCTGGAGGATGCTTTCAATCAACTTTGGTTCAATGCATTCCCTCCAAATGACTCTGGGATGTAAATAAAGTTAAATTAATGTTGCTGCTGTTTGTCTCTAGTTGGGGTGGTAACGGACTATCAAAATGCTGCCCCCGAGGATGGCAGTAAGGCCTGTCCCATGGCCACCTTCTGCCTCCTACCAGCATGGGGCGGGGAATGAGGGACAGACAGCCAAGTACCACACAAGCTCAAGTCCAACATGCCACCTGTAGCCACATGTGCCCCTAGATATGTAGGAATATAAACCAACACACAAAACATCATCATCATCATCTTTTATTATTATTATTACTATTTATTATTATTATTATTATTATTATTATTATTATTTTGGTTTCTCAAGACAGGGTTTCTCTGAGTAGCCCTAGCTGTCCTGGAATTTGCTAGGTAAACCAGGCTATTCTGGAACTACCTGCCTCCTCTGCCTTCTGAGTGCTTAGATGAAATGTGTATGCTACCACTGCCCACACTGCCCAGCTTTCAATACAGAATCTTACTTATTTCAAAACATCATCAGATTTTTTAATACTTTTTAAATATTTTGTAACTCAATTACATGATTTTACATGAATCTTTTTGCATGGTTGTTCTTTTGTTGTTGCTGCTGCTGTTTCTTGGTTGTTTTGTTTTGTGGAGAAAGGGTCTCTCTGTCTCTGTCTCTGTCTCTCTCTTCATAGCTATGACTGTTCTGGAACTCTCTGTGTAGACCAGGCTGACCTCGAACTCACAGAGATCCATCTGCCTCTGCCTCCCGAGTGCCAGGATTATAGGCATGAGTGGTTCTTGAGTGTCTACTTTGAGATGACAATGTCTACCACAATGTCAAAAGGTTGGACATGCCTGGTGGGCATCACTTTGGGGGGCTGGGAGGTGCTATCACTACCAGTCCCCCTCTATCTTAGACTCACCCTATATGGGTGGCCTAACTGCTCTCCATGGACACCCCAAGACAACTGTTCCTTTTTGAGTATTTAGCACTCTGTAGCAGGGCTGAGTACTGTTTATTTTTTCCAATTGGCTTACCAACTCAAGAGCGCCCACCATAGAGGCCTGCCTGTAAGAAGCCGTGCCCAGGGCTCCTCACCAGGACACAACCATTGGATCACTTGTTTCCCATCTCTCTCTCCTCTGCCATGGACACCATCATCCTGGCTTCACCTCCACACTACTGACCACGTAAATCTTTGTTGTGAGGGGCTGTCCCAAGCATTGCCAAAGGCTTAGCAGTGCCCCTGGTCGCTGTTCACTAGATGCTGGTACATTACCCCACCTCCCACTTACAACAACATCATTGTCTCCAGACACTACCAGGAGCCACAAGAACCACTTGAGGAAGGAGAGCACCTGGGAAGGAGGGAGCTTGTTGAGGGGGAGGATGTGAGAGATAGAATCCTATAATATATACATCTTTCCATCTCCAGACCCAAAGTTCAGAACAGTGCTGAGTTTTCTCTTGTTGGTTGGTTTTTGTCTTGACAAGGTCTCATCATGTAGCCCTGGATGGCCTGAAACTCATAGAGATTCACTCCTGAATGCTAGGATTACAGGAAAATACCACCATGTCTGATCCATTATAAATGTCTTAAAATCTACTGGCATTGCTCTACCTTAAATGATAAATGACCAATCAAGCTCTAGGCTAAACATCAATGATCCTCAGCTTCTTCCTCCCAGCAACCTTGTCCCTTCTATCCCACTTCTACCCCTCAGTCTACCAACCCCAGTTTCAAGGACTACCCCAAGAAACCAAATCATACAAACAGTACTCCCGCACACACATACCTCCACGCGCAGGTCCATGGGTTCGAACACTTAGAGGCGATGTTTGCAGGAGACTACAGAACCTTTAGGTGGCATGGCCTAGTTGGAAGATCTGGGATGGTTATCATACACTACTCTGAACCTCAGTTTCTTTACCTTCTGGTCTGCGGAGATGCAAACAAGCATCTTGAGGCTCTCACCGCCACAACTGCTGGAAATTCCCATGCCATGCCTTCCCCACCATGATGGACTGTACCCTCTCAAGCCCACAACCAAACCCTTCCTCCCTTAAATTGCTTTCCCTTAGTTTCTAATCTTTGTTTACATGTCTCTGTGTGTACCATGTGTATGGGTGCCCACAGAGATCAGAAGAAGGCATCAGATCCCCTGGCATTGCACTGGAGTTAGAGGCAATGTCCGTGCTGGGATCTGAACTCAGGACCTCTGGAAGAGCAGCCAGTATCTTAACTGCTGAGCTTCCTCAGGTAAAGACCTCACTAGATTGTGAGTCTCAGGATAGGAAGACATGTTTGTCCAGGGAGAGATTCCATAAAGCAAGACATTCCAGAGCAGAGGCAATTTTCCAATAGAAACAGCCTCCACTTCTGGAATTTGCTCTGTCGAGAGAGGAGAGGGCTGAGGCCCCAGCGCTCTGCCCTGTATCCTTCCACCTTTCCCTTCAGCCATCTCCACTTACAGAACAAACTGTGGGAAAATGATCCTGTGATTTTAACTCTATTTATAAATCTCTTCAAGCTTTCATGTGGTCCAGAAGAAGGCCTGGTAGGAACATTCCAGATCACACAGGAAATCAAGGAGCATGTTTATAATCAAAGGACAAAGCCCGAGGACAGAAGTCTCCCAGGATCCTGGGGGTGGGGGTAGGGATCCGAGATCACATAAAAAAGTGACATCTCACCTCCCATGCTTGTAGTCCTCCTAATCGGATGGGTGTGCGTGCCTAAGTCTGTTCCTGGCAGGATTTCTGATATCTTGAGCTGTTAAAAACCTTGATCTTAGAGGACATCTAGAGCCTGGAGAATGTCCACGGCCAGTGTCCTGCCTGTAGGCTGTGGATGGGACCATCCGGCTGCTGGGTTCTTTAGCTTTAGCAGATCCGGTCTGATGGATCTGATGCTAAAACTTTGGACTCCCTTCCCCACCCGCACCACCCCTGGTAACTCGGCCACACTAGGGCATCCTTGTGCAGACCCCACAGTCGCTGGCAGGGACAGATGGGTAAGGGCTTCCCAGGTTTTCACACTGTTCTTCCCTTAACCTGGCAATGATTTCTCAGCGTAGCCTGTGCCATCCAGGACCATGGAGGGGCTACTTAGCCAGCCCACACTGTGTGTCACCCTGCTGAGAATAGATGGACACCCCAGGGACTCATTCCCTCCTCTGTGTCATATTCACAGCAGGCCCCAGCTGATGACTGCCTGTTCTCCAGGCTACAGTCCTCGGCGAGGGCTGGGCTTGGCTCACAGACACATTACTTGGGCTCTGGGCTTCCCTCCCACATTCCAGCAGCGCCAGGAAGTGGCTGGGAATGAGAGCAGGAGAGCAAGGGACCAGGATGGCTTTCCAGACCTTTCTGTAGAGCTAAGGTTTACATTTTTTATTTCAAAAGTCATTCAGGACAAAGAGGATGAAACAGGCTCTCTCTGCCCGTGGGGCAGGGCCCTCTCGCCCTGACTCTCCAGACCCAGGGGTCCAGGCTCTGCCCTCCAACAGCAGCACTAGCACCACACCGATGGCACTGAACTTGGCTGCTGAGCCAGCGTCCCTTCTTTAGCTCTGGTGGATGACACATGGTTGGACGGGGTGCGTGTGTGCACGCATGTGCACGTACACACTAAACAGATGGGGGAAATGAGGCAGACAGAAACAGGCGGGAAAACAGGAGGCAGAATGAGAGACACAGACACAAAAGCTCACTGAGAGAGCTGGAGAGATGATTCAGAAGAGCCCTGGTTGCTCTTCCAGAAGATCGGGGTTTAATTCCCGGCACCCACTTGGTGCCTCATGACAGATGCCTTCTTCTAGTCTCTGATGGCATCCAACACACAGTGGTGCATAGGTATACATACGGGCAAAACACCTATACACAGAAAAACAAAAGCAAACAGTAACAAGAAAACCAGAGGCATGCTGAGACAGGAAAAGAGAAAAAGTTGAGAGGGGACCAGAATAAAATGAGATTTTCACCAAGACTTGAGAGTGCCAAAAGAGCCCCCAGAGGTTGAGGTTTGCCATCTCTCCATGCCTCAGTTTCCTTATCTATAAAATAAGGACAAAAGTGGGATCACCTTGACTGGGGTATCATGAGGATTAAACACAAATACCTGAAAGTATCTAAGCCATGCCTGGCTGTTTTAGTTCATTGAACATAAATATTAACTATTATTATCATCACTATAAATTTGTGCATGTTTATGTGTTATGTGCACATGTATTTTTTGAGAAAGGGGTTTGCACTGAACTTATTTGGCGAGACTGACTGGCAACCAAGCCCGGGAATCCTCCAGTCTCCCTTCCCCGGCTCTGGAATTACAGGTCAACGCTATGGAGCCAGCTTTTTTACGTGAATGCAGTCATCCGAACGCACATTCTCTCGCTTGCAAGCACTGGTTCAACTGACTGAGCCATCTCTCCAACACCATGATTTCAAGGTCTCAGGTGCAGTTCCCCGACTAAAATAACTTTCCTTTCCGCAGCAAAGATTCCTCTCGGCTCATGGTTTCAGACAGACTTTAGTCCACAACCACAGGAAAAGCTGGACAGAGAGTTTCAGTCCTTGGCAGCGAGGTTCGCTTGGCCGAAAACTAGGAAACAGAGTGCAGCAAGAGCTGGGGCCGGATGTAATCTTCCAAGTCCCACCCCTTGGGACTTACTTCCTGCAGCCTGGGCTCCGCCTTCAAAATACCGCCCCAGCTGGAGACCCGGTGATCATGCTTGGAGCCTGGGGAGGGCATTTTATGTTGAAAGCGGGACACCAGCTTAGTGGGGTACATCACACAGTGGGAAGAGAGACAAGCTTCCTTTGTTTCCTCCGTCCCCTGGGTCCTGAGTCCTTTTGCCAACCGCACCCTCTGTTAAGACTTCTCAGAACCGTCCTGTGTCTGGAGACATTTCATTCCCAAACACTCCCCAAACTCTGTCTGCCCTACATTATTACCTCACGCAGCTGGGCAACAGCTCTGAGAGACACGTCTGAAGTAACTAATGAGCCTGGGGGTGTATGGAGCGAGAGATAAGGCTGGAGAAAGTTTGAATTTAGTGATAGAGGGCCTTGAATTAAGAGTCTAGGATGTTGTATGGGCTCTGTTCTGAAATAAATGGGGAGCCACGGATGGTTCTAGAGAAAGGTACAGTCTGAGCTAAGCATCCATAAATTGGCTCTCCAGGAGGAGTGAGTGCGGAGTGGCATTTTAAGCTCTTCTGGGTCGTTTACATGCTGGTGAGAACAAGTCTCAAGTGCTTTCCCAGGAGAAGGTTTGATGGAGGAGATAAGGCATGGGGCTTGGAAGGATTTGGCCTTAGGAGGTCTGGTTTTGATGTGAGGATGACGTGGGCCCTCTAGCAGCTGTCCAGGCATTTCATGTCAGGCACTTTCTGCAATTTCACTCAGGCTGGAAGCCAACTAGAGAACAATACACATCTGTTGTACCGTGTATGTGTGTTATGAGTGCCTATGAGTTGGGGCCAGGACTCAAACACACGCAAAACGTGTGGGTGATGAAGTAGGGTAAACCTGGCCACCAAAGTGCAGTCTCACGTTCCGAGGACTGAATTCAAATCCTGCCCCCTAAGCACAACACGTGGGCCAGAAGGCATCCCCTTCTGCAAGGCGAATGGGATGTTGGGAAAAGATGAAGCAATACATTTAAACAGCTTGGGACAGCAGCCAGCAGCGGCCCCTGGGTCCTAAAGACCCACCACATGGGTCTTCCCATCTCTATCAATCCAACAGAACCCTGGTCCATCTTGGCGGCTGAGTAGCTCTCTTCTTACCACCCACACGTCTAGAGGCCGGTAATCCTCCATCAAACCTTCCCCGTGCCCCAATTTATGTTTTACCACAGTGGGGATTGCATTGGGGCAGAAGCTCTAACCATCAAGGTTCTCGCTAGAAGTTTGATACTGGGAGAGAGATGGGAAGGGAAGGGGAGAAGAGGAGAGGAGAAGAGGAGGAACACAAAACTGCAAAGAGTTTAGTCAGACTTAACCAGAAGCTGGTTCTATCTGTAATCTGAACTCATTGGAGGCAAAGATCTTATCGTTTGGGGCCCAGCTGTGTTGGCAGCTGTACAAACCGCAAGCCAGAATGTTCCTCCATCTGAAGTATCCTAAAGTTCTCAGGGTGCGGCTCAGAGTTATAGACCTTGCCCAGCATCTGCAACCACAGGTGCTATCCCCAGAACTGCAAACAATGCATGGATGAATGAATAAATCACAGCAGCCAGGTGCGGTGACATGCTCCTTTAATCTCAGCGCTCGAGAGCAGAGGCCAGGGAGCTTGAGTCTGTGAAGCCTGGTCCACACAGCAAGTTCCAGGCCAGCCAGAGCAACATCGTGTGACCTTGTTTCAAATGGATAAATACACGAATTTCACCTTTCTTTCTTTCTTTCTTTCTTTCTTTCTTGAGTTAGTTTCTGTTGCTTGGGAGCATGGTACTCACACACACACACACACACACACACTGTTCAACATGTGTGTGGTCTGATACATATCTCACTCTAATATACATACACACATACACAGACATAGACACACACACATAGACGCACAAAACAGATGCATTTACACACACATAGAGACATATACACATACACAGATATACACACACATAAACATAAGCATACAACACATATACATACAAAAACATACATAGATACCCACATACACAGACATACAGCACATAGACATGCACACACAGAGACATACACAGATAGAGACATACATGTATACACAGACATAGACACACACA
>LOEQ01002011.1:135845-150435 GCA_001685075.1 Bramus lutescens | reverse complement strand
ATATTGTATACATAATAAATAAACAAATAATTAAAAAATAGTTTATTTTTAAAAAGCTATTTTATGGAAACATATGTTCAAGAGTTCTCAGGTCACGAGCATACAGCTTGACAACTTTCCAGAATAGCACGCCATATAATTTCACCACCCAGAGCAAGAAACCAAACAGTACCTCACTTAGGTCATCCCACTAAGAAGAACCTCCTTAGGGCTTCTAACTTCGCAGAAGATTTTCTCTCATTTTTGAAATATATTTGAAATGTATGCACACACACACACACACGCATGTTTGTGTCTGCTTTTGGTTTATTGATTGCTTTAATTTTATCATTTGGGGGCTTATGTTCTTTTTTGAGGCTGTAATAGTATTACAGATTCTCTCTCCCATCTCCCTCTTAGCTCCCCCCAGATCCCCTACCTGCTCTCATTCAAATTCGTGGCCTCTTATTTCACTAATTGTTATTGCATGCATGTAGTATGTATATACGATACATATATATTACTAAATAGAACTTGTTCATCTATGTAATGCTACTTGTATGTATACTTTCAGGCTGAGCATTTGGCATGAACAGCCAATTGGTGTGCTCTTCCCTGAGCTTCTCCCATTCCCAGATTTCCTCAGCTGCCTGTGGCTCATTTGAGGCCTCATGGGCTTTTCCCTGGTCAGTGCGGCATGACCATTGGTGTCATCCTTGTTCAGTTCATTTTGATGGTCATTGGGTGTAGCTTCTGATGTCACTGGAAAACACAACCTCACAGCAAACTCCCTGGTCCTCTGGAAGCTACAGTCTCTCCAGCCATTCTTATGCAATGTTCCCCAAGCCTTAGGTACAGGATTTTTTTTTTTTGAGACAGAGCGTCCTATAGTTCAGTCTGGCCTTCTACTCACTATGTAGCCAAAGATGATTTTGAACTCCTGTTCCTCCTGCTGCCATCTCCCAAGCGCTGGAAATACAGGCATGCAACATTATGTACAGCCTTGTGTTTAGCTTCTTTTGTTCACATTGTATCTGAGCATCATCTGTATTGGAAGCCACTATAGACTTCCATTCTCAAGGCTGCATATGGCTCCACAATATGAATGTCACATAATGTATTTATCCATCCCATTGCTGCTGATCAGCACCATTTAACCATCAGGGCGATGATTTATGGGCTGCACCGATG
The DNA here is from genome assembly GCA_001685075.1 of Bramus lutescens. Classification (NCBI taxonomy): domain Eukaryota; kingdom Metazoa; phylum Chordata; class Mammalia; order Rodentia; family Cricetidae; genus Bramus; species Bramus lutescens. Next base: position 149,265 of record LOEQ01002011.1, on the reverse strand, counting down.
GGACTTTCTATTTTTTAAAATCATGTGACACACACATGTGACGTCCCATGTAGAGTCAGTCTCTAGGTCACGATGTGCGTAATTTGTCGTTTTGACAAATAGCACCATTGTGTAGTCCCATGAGCATCTTCACCAGCAACCGAGGGATTCTGTGGATTTGGAGGGAGCTCTCCCAGCATCTGTGTCTCCCTGGTGATAAAGCATAGGACTCATTCATGGGCTCACAGCCAATCAGATGGCAAATTTGGGGAGTTATCTGTGCCAACTCTTTGTTCATTTCTCTAATCGTTTATCTGCCCTTTTCTTGTTGATTTGTAGTGATTTCTTTTTTTATACTCCCTATGTACACTAAGACGTCACTTAACCTCCACCAGTTATTTGTGCAAATGAGTATATCAGATCCCAGGAAGCAGCTGGGAAGGGGATAAGTTCCCCTTAGTGAAAAGCTGAATATGAAGGAGCCTGTGAATCAGCTATCATGGCTCGCCATGACACCGTGTTTTTCTTTAAAAGCGATGAGGAAAATGAACGGTCAGAAACGATACACTGAGGGCAGGCTTAAGGCCTGGGTGAGGCGGGAGGGCGGGGAAGGCTATCCCAATGTTATCGAGGACTCTGAAGTTGATGATGATGAGCAACCATAAGTGTGAGCGCGGGCCTCCCCACTTCTGGGTATACCATTGTGGGCTGACAAATCTTTCTAAGCATCCCTTGTCTCTTTCGAGATCAGAGACGAATACCCAAGCTGGTGAGATGGCTCACCAGCTTGCTGCTTGCTGCTATGCTGGAAGACCAGGACCAACAAGGGAAGAAGAGAGCTGACTCTACGTGCTTGCTAAGGTATGGACACATGGCTATCCATGCATGTTCAAACGCAAATAAATAAATGTAATTATATCCTTAAAAATGATGAGTCTCCATCTCATCTGAGGTTAAACAAGAAAGCAAGGTATGGGATTTAATATTCATGCAAATGTCAGATCCCTCTCGAGTTTGAAGAAAACTCATAAGTCTAGCTTAATGTGGTAGTGGATCGAGAAATATGCATTGTTGAGCACCCAATGTATATCAAGTGAGCAATCTTGTGGTAAAAAGCTGATGTAAGACCATCTGGATTCAAAGGCCACTTGTACCACTCACTAGGGTCCCAGTGGGCATAGCACCTTATCTATATAGAGAGAGGACAGTACCTGACCACACAGGGCGGGTCTGAGAATTAAGTGCAGTCGTTTATCTAAAGGCCCCCATCCTAGTTCCCTTTCTGTTGCTGTAACAAAAATACCAGATAAAAGGAAACTTATGGGGGAAAGGGGCTCATATCTGCTTACATGTCCAGATTACAGCCCGCCATTGTGGGGAAGTCAAGGCAGGGGCATCAAACAGCTAGTCGTACCACAGTCAAGGGAGGAGAGCAGCAAATGCAGATGTGCTCACTTGTTGCTTGCTTGTGCTCAGCTCCTTCTTCCCACTCGTATACAGTTCAGCACCCCCTGCCCACAGAGTGATGCTGCCCACAGTGGGCTGGGTTATTCCTGCAACAATTAAGGCAGTCTCCCATTGACCTGCCCAGAACCCAACCCCATGGAGATAATCCCTCATTGAGACTCTTATCAGTGACTCCCAGTTATTTCAAGTTGACAATTAAAACTGAGTATAACAGGCCCTTGCTGGACTCCTAGAAGACACACACCTGTTAACTGATATGTTATCAGGAGGTTGTGTGTATGCATATACACATTTCATCTCACATTTTCAGCCTTGTGAGGAGATGTGAGTGCTGGTTCCATTTTGAAGATAAGGAAATGGGTTGTGCATCTTGCCAAGGCCATGTGACCATATATGTAGCAGAGCCAAATTTGTACCCAGAGCTCCATGGATAGGTTGCAATCTAGCATAGCTAATCCGATTGCCACTAGCTTCATATGTGTCCAGCTTATTTTTAAGAACATCAGGAAATCCCTTATCAGATGTCATCTTAGATTTCTCAGGGGTTAGAGGGTCAAGAGAGGCATGGATCTTTAGATACTGAGACAGATAGAGTGGGGATACATGGCCTGGCATTAAAGGAAGGGGGCTGCTAAGCCCTGAGCGCTAAGCTGCAGAGCCATCAGGAGTCCCGCACCAGAGGGTCTCCGGAGTCCCAGGGCCCACAGCCTGGGATGGCCCTCGGGCTTTCTGTAATGAGCCTGCCATACATCTGGACAGAGACTTATGACTTCTGGTGTCTGGGCCACCTCCTCCCGCTTGTCCTCCCTGGTTATTTATCACATTTGTCCCTCTGAAGAGGCAGGGTCATCGCTTACACTGTCCAGAACAGGGAATGCAATAAAACTGGTTCTACAGAGTCCTGAGCCCCGCCCTCCCCACACCAGTGGTTTGTCTGCTGGGGGTGGCGCGCCGCTCTGCAGCAGTGCTGACCCGGTTCAGCTTCCCTGGAGGTCTCTAGCAGCACCGCCACTCCACAGTGACCAGTGTCACTTACATTGCCGAGACCCTAGCACAAACAGGGCTGTAGACAGCATCCCAACAGCCACTCATTTCATTACCCCTACACCACTCCCAGTCATCAAACTGTACCAGTATCACTCCTGGGAAGGTAATGTCAGGCTGAATGAATATTCCTAATCATAAAATTCCAATGCCTTGAAATCTGAAACAGTTTGAATGATGACATAATGGTGTTGAGTGGAAAATTCTACACCTGACCTCATGTGACAGGTCCCAGTCAAAACACAGGTGCACTAAAGATACTGTATAAAATTACATCGTCAGCCTGGGTGCCTAAGGCGTACAGGAAACACTAATGAATTACATGTTTAGACTTGGGTCTCCTTCCTTAGATATCTCATGAATCTTTAAAAAGAATTAGATGTGTTATTATTTTTATGTATATGAGTATTTTGCTTGCATATGTGTCTGTGTATCACTTGCATGCCTGACACTCATGGAGGTCAGAGGAGGGGGTCAGATCCTTAAACTGGAGTTATGGATGATTATGAACCTCTGTGAGTGTGCTTGAACTCGAACCCTTACCCTCTGCAAGAGCAACCAGTGCTCTTAACCACTGAGCCATCTCTCCAGCCCTCAGATTGTCCCTTGTCGTTTAGTTTACAGAAACAAGAGAATGAGAGTTGTCAAAACTGGTCCGCCCTTGCTCTGGACTTGTGTCATCCTCTTGGAGGCTCCCGTGGCTCCCCTGGTTCCTTAGAGGCTGATGGCATCATGGGAAGAGCTTGGCTCTAGACAGGCCCGCCCTTGGACTTGCCTGTACCTCATGAGAAGGCTAGAGCCTCTCACATCTCCCCAGGGCCTTCGTGGTTTCGTCAGTAAAAATAGGAATAGTTCAGATCACCTCCTGAGGCCCCAGGAGGGAAATGCATTATGTCGTGTATGCAGTAGGGGCCTAATAAGCCTCACATAGAATAGTTACCATCAATACTGTTACTCTCTGGCCTCCTTGCCTCTGCCTAGAGAACTTGCTTCCTTCCATCCTGGACCCCTAGGCCAGGACAGTAGCTTCTCTCTTTATCTCCCCCTGCCTGACCCAGTTTCTGTGAAAACCCAAGATTCTCATGGGGCAGAGATGACAGTCACATCTACAGGTCTCATCGTCCTATTAGGACAACATCAGTGTAAACATTAGTTATTCACAAACCCAATTACATTTTGATTGCTCTGACCCAAGTGAGATTGGGGTTACTCTCAATCCACATTTATTTTTTGGCACAGGCTTCCTAAGGTTCTGAGAGATGAAAACAGCCTCCCTCCTCACTGCTGTACCCTGGCAGGAATCTTCTAGGCTTCACTATTTCTGCTCCTTCCCAGCTCCCAGATGCAGCCATTCCCGGGCACTCTGCCATTCAAGGGGAAAGGATCTTGGTTAGCGAGAATGGAGAACCTTCATCAGGGAGCCAGGAAGGAAGAGACTGAAGGGGGATTTAGTGTCTTTACCCAATTAAGGAGACTTGGCTCCCTGCCTTTGTAGCATAGATGGAGGCCAAGCCTGCGTTTGGAGTCCAGATGGAGGGATAGCCTCCCCACACCAGAGATTCCGTTCTAGTCTGAACCTCTGCTAAACCGAGTTCAACTTCAATTCTCCAGAGAAGCTGCTTCTCCCCAAACCTTGGCCATCTCAAAAAAAAAAAAAAATTGCAGTTGCTCAGGTGAAAAACTCTGGCCTCTCCCACAATTCCTTTTTTTCTTCCACTCCAATCCATCTGCACATGCGCCCTTTGAATGGCAGCCTCTGTATCAGTCTCTTCTCTCGCTGCTGCAACCAAATAGCTGATGAGAAGCAGTCTAAGAGGGAGGGTTTAAGCTAGGCATTGCGGCGCACACCTTTAATTCTGGCACTTGGGAGGCAGAGGAAGGCAGATCTCTCAGTTCGAGATCTACAGAGGGAATTCCAGGACAGCCAGCACTACGCAGAGAAGCTCTGTCTCAAAAAACAACAAAACAAAATAAAAACCAAGAGGGAGGGTTTGGTTTGGTTCACAGCTTCGGGGGCTACAGCTCGTCCTGGTGGGATTTAGAGAGGCAGGAGCATGAGCCGCACATCTGTAGTCAAGATAGAGGAAGCACTGAGTAGACAGGAAATGGAGCTGACCTATGAAACCTCAGTGTCCACCCCCTCCCCAGGGACACTTCCTCCACAAGGTTCTAACTCCTAAAGATGCACAAAGCACCATTTGGAGATCAAATATTCAAAGCTGTGAGCCTATGGGGGACATTTTACATTCAAGCCACAGTACCCACCCTGGGCCCAGCCACCATTGCTTTCTGCCTACAAGTCTACAGCTGATTCCTCACTGACCCCCTCTTTCCTTCCAGCTCACTCCCACGGAGCCTTTGTTACCTCTTGTAGCATGCCCAACCAGTGCTCAGAAATTGCTGCAAGGGCTGGTCATGGTGACACACACCTGTTTTCTCAGCACGTGGGCTCTGGAATTTGAGGCCAGACCTTGTCTCAAAAGTAAAACAAACAAACAAAACCAGGGGCTGGAGAGGTGGCTCAGCAGAAGACTTGCTCTTGAAGAGGACCAGAGTCAGTTTCTAGCACCCACATGGAAGCCAACAATTGTCTGTAACTCCAGATCTAGAGAACCTGATGCTGTCTTTTGACTTCTAAGAGCACCAGACATAGTGCACACAGACATACATGCAGGCAAACACTCATACGTGTAAACTATAAAAAAAAATTAAAAACTAAAACTAAATTCAAAACAAGCTCCGCGGGTTCCTGGGGTAAAAGATGAAGTCCTTAAAATGACCCTGAGGGGCCTGGATGAGGCTGCTCTTTGGTTAAGAGAACTGGAGTTTGGCTCTCAGTGTCATCTGATATGTTTCAGTTCATTTTACATGCATCAGTGTTTTGTCTGCATGTATGTATGTGCACCATGTACATGTAGTACTGGGCATAAACCCCCCTGGAGCTGGAGTTACAGTTGGTTTTGAGCCGCTATATGTGTCCTGGGAATCAAACCTGGGTCCTCTAGAAAAGCAGCCACCCATAAAATAAATCTTTATCGTCACTTAATAAAAGGCAATCAGGCTGGCCTTGATCTCTATGTAGCCAAGGATGACAGTGAACTTCAGGTCCTTCCACCTTTGCCTCTTGATTGCTGGGTTACAGATGTGTACTACTGCAACTGTTTGAGGTGGTGCTCGGGAGCACCTCGGTTTTGTGGGTGCAAGGCACGCACTGTGAACTGAGCCATGTGTTTTGCCCTTTCTGTGGCTTTTGCCCACACTCACAAGTCTCTGGTTCGTAAGGATGCAGGCACTGTCTTGTCTCTGGGTTCCCTCTGCCCTTGATGCTTTCCTGCAGACGTCCACATGGTTCGCTCACCTGCTTCACATCTCAGCTCAAATGTCACTTTACCAAAGAGGCCATCTTTCTTTGCCAGGACCCAGGAGACAACAGATGGTGCTCCCAAATCCATATCTTTCGAAGAGTGATTGAGCAGTCAGAATCTCTGGAGACCATGGGGACGGTGCTGGGACTCCCAGGCTATTAATGGCAGCACTATGAGGAGAGCTATGACCATCCAAGGCTAGACTGGGTAGGCAGAGGCAGCTGTTACAGCATCCAAGATGCAAAAAAAAAAAAGGAGGAGGGATGAGGGTTACTTGACTAGACTGTGTGATGCTGGTTCAAGACCAGTCTTGGCTAGATGCGAGCCTGTCTCAAAAATAAAAAGGGCTTGGGGCTAGAGAGATGGCTCAGCAGTTAAGAACACTTGTTGCTCTTGTAGATCTGAGTCCAGTTCCAGCACCCATGTTTGGTAGCTCACAAATGCATGGAACCCCAGCTCTAGGGGACCCAACACCCACTTCTGGCCTTTGAAAAGCACTTCGTTCATGTGCACATGCTCATACACAGACATACATGCATATACATGCATAAAAATAAATCTTCAAAAATGAAATAAAACAGGGAGAGTGTTAAGTGAAAACGTTGAGAACCAGTTGCAGCCAGCCCAAATACTCTCTTCCTTATTTTTGCTCACCTTGAGGTCTCCACCCTCCGACCAAACGCACAGAAGCCAGAGGTCAGGGGGTTCAGGGAACGCTATGGCTGCAGAGCAGCAACCCAGAGCACAGATCAGGGTGGAAAGTGGAGGGACAACAGAATGCCCTTGTCACCTGTTGCCCCTGAACGTCACCACCATCACCACCCGACTCCACAGCCATCACCTTTCCTGTCTGTTTTTCTGTTTACCACTTAACCATCTTTTAAAGTACCTAGCTTTTTTTTCTCTCTCTCATCCTCTACTGTAGTGTGAGTTCGACAAGGACCAGGACTTTATCTCTTTAGTCTACAGATGCATTGTTGGTGCCCAGTCCAGAGCCCTGTGTATTATGATAAATGTATGGCAAACTGAGTGACAGTTCCTAGGTGGGCAGTGGGGGAGGGTCAAGACAGCACAAACGCATCCTGAGGTTGCTCCCTGCAGCTGAGGACTCTGGGTTTGGCCCTGGAAATTGCCATCTGTAAGGGAGAAAGAATGCATTTGTTGTTCAGGTAATTGGTAGTAACTGATGGTAATTTCGAGTAATTAAACACTAATTAATTCAATGAGTCAGTAATGTATTTATTTATGGTATCCGTGTTTGTTCCCTTATAAATATTGGTGTTACTTTTCTCAGGCAATTAAAATCCACTGGTGGGGACTGGCTGAGGTCCCAGGAGAATCTGGAAGCTTGGCCTGGCCTGAGCCAAGAATGAATTGTGGAGGGGCTAGAGAGAAGGCTGAGCAGTTAAAAGCGCTTGTTGCCCTTGCAGAGGACCTGGGTTTGGTTCTCAGCACCCACAGTTGTCTGTAATCCCATTATAGGAGACCCATGCCGCCTTCTGGCATCTGTGGGCACCTGCAAGCACGTGGTCATCACACAGACACACGCGCGCGCACACACACACACACACACACACACACACAATCTCTTAAAGAAAAAAGAAGGAAGGAATGAGTGATGGAACCAAGGTGACATAGGGTGGGGTGTAACACTGGGGGTGAGGGGTTCTGTGTGTTAGGCTGGTGCAGGTTTGGGGCTGGGGTGTAAGATGCTCATTCACAAAACCCTTTCTAACCTCTCCACTTCTTCATTCATGGCCCCTCCCCGTCTCCAAAGCATTGTTTTTAGGTTGCTAAAAGAGGAAGTCTGTGGAGGACACCAGAGATGGGGGAGGAGAGTTCTTTGACTTTTCTTCCAAGACCTCTACTTGAGGTCTGAGCCCTTTGGCACAGACCAGACAGATCCTGATGGATCTAAGACGGAGCAAGAGAGGGAAGGGAGACCCTGGGAGCCAGAGCAGGACTTGAGGAGCTGTGGAGGCAAGAGGCCCAGACCTTGGAGTCTTGATGACTTCAGAGGTATAAGTCTCCAGGTCCTCTAGTTAAGCTGATACGGAAGGACAGACCCCCCACTTAGGAGGTCCCACCCTTCTGTCTAGGTCCCCAGTTCACATCCCCTCAGTATCCACAAATCTTAGGATTTCTCAGCGGCTGCAGTGAGCGCTTATCTGTCTTCAGGATTCCCCCCAAACTTCCGTTCCCCTTGCGCTGGGTCGCAGTTCCTCTTCTGTCGCTCTGATAAAATACCCTGACTAAGGCAATGTAAGGAAGAAGGGTTTGTTTTGCCTCATGCTTCCAGGGACACAATTCGTATCCAGGATGACAAGACAGCAGGAGCTTGAGGCCGCTGGTGACGTTTGTCCAGAGTTAGGAAGCAAGAAACAATGAATACGTATACTCAGGTTCACCTTTAAAAAAATAATATATATGGATATGTAGATATAGATGTAGATGTAGGGATTGAGAGATGACTCAGTGGTCAGAGTGTTTGCTGCTCTTTCAGAGGACCTGAGTTCAGTTCTCAGCACCCACGTCAGGCAGTTCACAACTGCCTGTAACTCCAGCTCCAGGGAATCCAACACCTCTGGTCTCTAAGGGAACTGGCATTCCCATATACAGACACACACATACATATAATTAAAAATAAAAAATATTTTAAAATAAAATATTTTTATTTGAGAATTTGTTTATTTATTTGTTTGTTTTTGAGACAGGGTTTCTCTGTCCTGGAACTAACTCATGTAGACCAGGCTGGCCTCAAACTCACAGAGATCCACCTGCCTCTGACTCCCGAGTGCTAGGATTAAAGGCCTGCACCACCACTGCCTGGTGAGAATTTTATATAATATATTTTGATCATATTCACCCCCACTCCTTTCCTTGCATCCTGCCGGATCCACTTCACCCCCCCCCACACCTCTTTTTTCCCCTCCCTGAAGCTTTGTCTCCTCTGTTTAAAACAACCCATTAATTCCAATGTGTGCTGCTTATGCACTTGTAGGTGAGGGGCCATGTCCTGGAGGAGCAGAGTCACAACCATTTAAGAAAACTGACTCTAGCGCCGGGCGGTGGTGGTGCACACCTTTAATCCCAGCACTCAGAAGGCAGAGGCAGGCGGGTCTCAGTGAGTTTGAGGCCAGCCTGGTCTACAAAGCAAGTTCCAGGACAGCCAAAACTGTTAACACAGAGAAACCCTGTCTTGAAGAAAACAAAACAAAAACAAACAAACAAAAAAAAAGAAGAAAGAAAAAAAGAAAACTGACTCTAATCCCCCAACCCCTGTAGCCATTGACTCCCCATAGCTCCTCATTTAGGGAAGAGGGCTTGAAAAGCCCTCCCCACTCCATGCTAGAACGCTGACCGGCTCAGTTTTGTATAGTTCTTGTTCAGGTAACCCCAGGGGCTGTGAATTCCCGCGTGTAGGGGTCCTGTCATGTTTGGCTTTGGTCCTCCCTGACCTCTGATTCTTACAGTCTTCCCGCCTTTTCCTCGGAGATGGTCCCTGAGCCTTTGGGAAAGGGGTGTGTTACAGGTGTCCCTTGGCATCCAGACATCAACTGTCACTTAATTCTCTGCACTTTGGAATGCTTTCTTCTCTCTGTAGAGTCCAGGGCGCCAGCCCAGGGATTGGTGCCACCCACAGTGGGCAAATCTTCCCACCTCAGTGAAGCTAAACAAGATAGCTCCTCACAGTCACGTCCAGGAGCTTCGAGAATGAACCGAGGCAGGGGAGAGCTCCTGACTGATGCTCTCCAGAACTGCTGTCCCCTTCCACCATGTGGCTTTTCCAAAGTGGCTACAGGGAGGCAGGAGGCATGGGGTTTGGAATCAGTTGCCATGGTTGTGATGAACTGGGAACTTCCTTGACACCTTGGGTTAATTAATTAATTGGAATTAATAAGTGAGCCTTGTTCATTTATACTCGCCCGCCCTGTAGAGTTGACACAACCCTGACACATGCCCAAGCACAAGAAGCCCTCCATAGTGTGGCTAATGGGTAGGAAACGCTCCTCATGGTCACTAGAATGGCTAATCCGGGTGTCTGGTCCACCTCTGACTCACTTGCTCCCTCCAGCTTTCCTTGTCTTTTCTTCTTAAAAAAAAATTATCTTATTTTCTGTGTATATGTGTTTGGTTCCCATGTATGTATGAGCACTATGTAAGTGGCTGGTGCCCTCAGAGGTCAGAAGAAGGCATGAGAACCCCTAGAACTGGAGTTATAGATGGTCGTGAGCAGCCATGTGGGTGCTGACAACTGAACCAGGGTCCTCTGCAAGAGCAGTCAGTGCTCTTAACCACTGAGCCAAACAAATCCCCATCCTGCCAGTCTCACCCATTTTAACTTTAGAGATTCTTCTCCCATGGGTCCAGATCAGCCGTAGGAATTTTCCCTCCGTGGGTTCCAGGAGCTTCCCCACTCTCTCCTTCAGTGTGTGAAGGGGTTATCTTCTCCTCTGGGCGTCCAATGCTGGCAGGGAATTCCCCTCTGTCTGCACTGCCTTCCCGTTTCCCAGCCTCTGCCAGGACAAGCACACTGTAACCTCCTCTTGCCATGTCCCAGCGGTCCCTGGCCTCATGTAGTCATCTCTGAGTCTTTGTCCCTGTTTTGCTGCCCTTCATTCTGCTGCCTTGTCTCCCATTTCTCCTCCTCTCTCCTGCTTTGTTCTCTCTGTCTCCCTTAATTAGAGACACTCTGGGACTGAGCTGTTTTTATTATGTTTTATTTATTGAATGGCTTTACTGTTTCCTGTTCTTAATTTAAAAGGCAGATCGATAAAACGCTTTATATTCCTGCTCAAAATGAAGCTAAGTCAAGTTGTTTTTTCCTAGTGCGGCTCTTCCTTGTGTCTTTCTTTCTTTCTGGGAAGAAAAGATTCCTCATCTCCATTCTTGTAAATCGACAAGAACATTTAATTCATTGGCTTCACTTATTCCATCAATTATTTAGCAAATAGTGATTGTGTGCCAGGCACCGTGTAGGACTCCCAGGACCCCGGGGACCCCAGAGATAATTCAAAACACTGGTTTTTTTTTTCTCTCCAGAGGCTTCTATCTAGTGGGGGAACCTGGACACCAGTATGTGACAGAAAATGCTCAAGGTGCCATGTTAATGTATGTAGTGTTACATGCAGCACACAGGGAGGGAGCGGGAAGGCTTCTGGGCGGGAGACAAGTTGGGCTGAGAAGCAAAGGTGACTGGTCTCTTGGTGCAGGCTCACAGAGGCCGGTCAGCCCTAAGACAATGAGATGTGTGTAAGCGGTGGACTTAGGAGGGTCCCGGGGAACTAAGGTAGCATGTGCCCATTCCCTTCTCACTGCCCTGACAAGACTCCTGGGACAAACCACAAAGGAAGAAAGATTCATCACTCAAAGCGTCATCCGCAGTTGGCTGACTCCACATTCCTGGGCCCATGCTAAGGCAGAATGTCATGGCAGAAGGGCGCAAGGAAACAGAGCGCCTCACTTCATGGTGGCCAGGAAGCAGATGGAGAAACAGGAAAGGACCAGAACCAAGATGTACCCCTCAAAGGCACACCCTCGATGGCACTTCAATCCCACGAGCCCCCCACCTTCCACACCTGTACCCCTCCCAATAGTCTCTTCGATTTTTAAAAATGTTTCGATTGATTGATTGATTGATTGATTGATTGATTGCGTGTGGACAGAATGCATGGTGGAGGTTAGGGGGCACCTTGTGGGACTTGGGTCTCCCCTTCTGCCATGTGGATCCCAAGGGTCAAACTCAGGTTGTCAGGCTTTGCAGCAAGCCCCCTTGCCTGCTGAGCCATCTCACTGGCCCACTCTAATCAACTTCAGATAGGCCAATGGAATGAACTACTGGTTAGGGCAGAGACCTCACAGATACCCAGAGATGTTGTGGTAATTGCTTCCATGTCTCTGATGTCAACCTCAGGAGTCAGGGCCAACCATCATGGCGGAAGGTGGAAGAAGAGGTCTGGTAGGAAGAAAGTTAGCAGAGCGTGTCACTCCTGTGAGCAGCTGGGCTTCATCCCCTCTGAGGGTTTGGGGGAGACTGCAGAGCTTGCAACAGAGTTGCCCCAAGTGGTCAGGGAGGTGGCTGGGTGTTTCATGCTCCTGTCAACTGTCACCCATCATTGGTGACAGCGCTCAAGAGATGGGGTTCCCCCACAGCTCTGGTTTGCCACACGGATGGCCAGAGAGAGAGCCTTCATGCAGAGAAATGAGGGCTCCGGTGGATTGGCATGCATCAAAGTAGCCAGAAGGAAGGAATGCCTGTGGTCACCGATACCTCTGCTACCACGCGTGTTGGGGAAAGGGAGAAATGTTCCTGACAGAACTCCTGCAGTTTCAGGAGGTCTCAAAATTCAAGTGCAGGAGACCTCACTCATTTATAGAAGAATGATAAACACCTTCTCCGCTCATCTAAGGTGATTTGCAGGGAGCCCCTGCTCGCCCAGGGCCCTGCAGAACAGAGACCCATTTAGCCTACTCTTTGAATCCCTCAACCGCACCTCCTGCCAGCCTATGCTAGGCTATTTATGATGTCCTGTCGATATCTGTCTTGGCTCGGGAGCGTGGAGGGGACGGATGGAGCCTGGGGTCCTATCCATCAGTCACTTGGCCGCAATCTCTAAAGAGATTTTAATTGTGAGCTCAGATTTACTCCCACCATCAGCTGCGTGTGCCCGCCCGCCTCTTTACCAGCGAGAGCAGGGCCTGCAGGCCCACTGCGCTTTGCCAAATGCACGTCTTGTAGCAACGTTGAGGAAATATTTGTTGCAGCGAAACCGTGTGCCCCGAGGAAAGCAATCGCCCTAAATCGCCCCCTGACAGCTACCCGGCTCCTCGGCTCCTCGCTACACGTCTCTGCTTTCCTTCCTGCCTTCTACCCGGCTTGCTCCTTGCCACCAGGGACAGTGGCCTCTAACCTGGGGGAAGTTGAGGCAGGGGCCACAGCACGCCCTCTCCCAGGTCACGAGGTAGAGAGGATTGCAGACCATTAAGGCAGCAGGGTGGTGGGTGAGGCAGGCCTGTCTTGGGCAGGCCAAAAGGACAATACCCTATGGCCCATTTATAGCTGGGGTCGGGGCCCAGGGAAAAGGGTGTCCATTCAAGGCCACATGCTGATTAGGATTTGGTGATCTGGAAGTTGGCAGAAGGAACCCCTTCACTGCAGGACTGTCTCTGGGGATGCCACCATCTGATCTGCTTCAAAGAGTATGTGCCGGGGCTGGTGAGATGGCTCAGTGGTTAAGAGCACTGACTGCTCTTCCAGAGGATTGGGGTTCAATTCCCAGCACCCACATGGCAGCTCACAGCTGTCTATAAGTCCAGTTCCAGAGAATCTGACATCATTATACCAATGTACATGAAATAAGGTTAAATAAAGTTAAAAAAAAAAAGGAGTATGTGCCTCCAAATGGCTCCTCTCCTAGAGGGCATAGATCTGTGTGTGTGTGTGGTATATGTGTATATGGTGAATACACTCAAAATATTTAATGTGATGTCCTCAGAGAATTAATAAAAGCATTATTATTATTATTTTTCAAGACAGGGTTTCTCTGTAGCTTTGGAGCCTGTCC
>LOEQ01002011.1:113886-126674 GCA_001685075.1 Bramus lutescens | reverse complement strand
CTCTGGAAGAACAATCAGTGCTCTTAACCTCTGAGCCATCTCTCCAGCCCCCAAGATGGTTCAGTTCTTAAGAGTATGTAGCTCTTGTCCAGGACCCAAGTTCATGTTGCAGCATCTGTGGTTGGGTGACTCACAAATGCCTGCAACTTTAGTTCCCAGGAATCCAGTCCCTCTTCTGAACTCTGCGGGTGTCTGCCCTCACTTGAGTACATAACTCCCACACACACACACATGCCTGTGACTCAAACTTTTTCTGATCTTTTAAAATCTTAGAAACGTGTCTTCACAGACATTATCAAAAGGATTCAGCACATTATAACGTTTACCATGAGCGTGACTCCCGCCTGACGCTTCTGAGATGTTGATCGTTTCTATGAGCATTTAACATACCTAACAAGGCTATGGTGCCCGGTGCATGTACCTCTGCTTACGGTTTGGGAACCCGGGGACCTGGTGGGTACACAGAAGGGGCTTGAGAAACGAGCGTTACCTGTGTGGCTGAAGTGACAGTGGTGGAAAGAGAGCCCAGAGGGAGATGGAAAATCCCCTGGCACAGGGATTCTACTGAACTGCCAGAGAGCATCCAGGCAGGAAGTAGAGACCAGTCCAGATGTCTCAAACTATAAGAAATACAAGCAGACAGTTGGTCAGACAGACATGGGATGGTGAGATAACTCAGGCTGGTGGGAAGAAGAGACTGCTGGTTTGTCCCCTTAAACTATAGAGACAGAAGCAGGAAGCCATTCCATACCCCAAGACAACCACAACAACAGTCAAGGCCAGCAGGAAGCTAGGTGTCACATCTGATAAACACAGCTTTGAGGGGCCATCTCTAAGGTGAAGAGAGGGCAAAGGTCAGACATGGGACTGAAATCACAGCAGTCCTGGAGAAGGTGTGAAGGACCCGGTTGTGCGGCAGAGACTAGGCAGGGGAGAGGTCTCATCTTCTAGACCCTTTTTACCTGGCTTAGGGCCATGTGGGCATCATTGGGGCCATGTGGATATCATTCTGAGAAGTGCTTGTCATTGAATAGGGAGCACGGAGGGACACCCTGGGTGCTCTTGGATATCAAAAAGAACTGGTAATGAGACCAGGCTCAAAGCACAGAGCTTTGGGGACAGGCCTGCTGTCAACTGGAAGCATAACCTCAGGTCCCTCTCCCACTTTGAGTCTGGTCCCCACAAGCAAAGTATCCAAAAGCCCCCTCACATCTTCCTCTAACCTTGACCACCCTCCAGGGCACCGCTAACCGGATGCTGGGAATGGAGTGTGTTGTTTGGTTGGTGGAGTGCTTGCCCGGCTTACCCAAAGCCCTAGGGTCAGTCTTCAGCATTGCCTAACTGGGCACAGTGGTGCCTGCCTGCAAGGTCAGCACTCAGAGTTGAAGGAAAAGGGAGCAGAAGTTCAAGGCTATCCTTGAGCACATCACAAATTCAGGCCAGCCTGGTCACCTGCATGAGATCCTGCTTAAAAGCAAAGCAAAAAAAAAAAACCTCAAGAAAAAAAATCTACCAGTTGAAACAGGCCACAAGGGTAACTCGTGGGTAGGCAGGAAGGTGGGATGGCTGAGAGATGGCTCAGCAGCTAATAGCACTGGTTTCTCTTGCAGAGAACCTTGGTTCAGTTCTCAGCAGCCACATGGCAGCTCACAGCTGTCTGTCACTCCAGTTTTGGGGATACGATGCCTTTTTCTGAGCTCTGGAGAAGCAGGTACAGGTGTACATGCAAGTGCACATGCATCCACAAAAAACAAAAATAATAAATACTTTAAAAAGAAAAGAAACAAGGTGAGGCCAGATTCCTTCTACTCAGGGTCTATAGGCACCTGCCAACTATACTCTTATTTTTATTTGGTATGTATATGTGTGTGTATTGTATGTGACTATAGTCTCTCAACCGGAAAGCCTCCTTTAGGTCACTTCTACCTAATATTTGGTCACAGTAATATGACTAACGAGGGATGTTCCAGAAAGAGGAGACAAGATTAAAAACTTTCCCGTAGACTTCCAGGTCAACAGAACACAGTCACGTGCTCCAGACATCAGGTTCTCAGCACGGGGTCAACCTTGATTCCTCTGCACCCATGTTTCTTTTCCTTCCCTTTAGTGGACAAGGCACTTAATAATCAAACTGATATACATAGGTGAACAGAGAGCTTGTTCCATCATAGGAGTCACTTTGGCTCTATGTGGCCTTGGGATAATGGTTGACCCTCTCTGTTCTGTAGCGAAGGCAAGGTCATGACCCCTGCCCTATGACTGCACGTAGGATGCTGACCATGGGTCTCCCCTAGGAATGGCCACCTGCTGGCTGGCTGGGAGAAATGGTGAAGGCGACAGGGCTAACTTTATAAGGAGAGTAACCGGATGGGGGTGTCCATGGTACCTCTCGTGGATGGGGTGTGACCGCTGCACTGTGTGGAATGGCAACCCGATCTGCTTCCCCTGTGCCTCCTTCCTGCCGGCTGCCCACATCTCATACATACCAAGTTCTTACCACATCAAGAATTCATAATCATCCCAAAATATTCAATGGGGATATGAAATATTTACACACAAGGCATTAGACGATGGAAGGAGTGTGTCCCCAGCCCTGACAGAAACCTCTCTCCTGCAGGGACAGAATGGTGCTGAGGGGGGAGAGTGGGCCGGGCGGTCTCCATGAGTCTTCTCTCTCCCCAGAGCTCTGGGCGCCCAGGGCGTACTCTGGGTGTGAAGTACGGCCATAGCATTAGCTCTCAGCCTCCTCCTTGCTCCCCATATGGAGCCTGGGGCAGGTTGGCCTCAGATTGGCAGGGAACATCTGGGGGGATGAAGGGACAGGGACCCAGGGGCTTCTTATTCATCACTGGAACCTCAAATCCACTCCTCCCCCCACCCCAAGTGTTTTGGGGAAGCTCATCTGCCTGCTTGCTTACACCCCAACCATAGGGACCTTGCTATCATCATTTACTAACTTGCAGTTCCAAAGCTCTTCCTTGCAAGGAGGCATGATAGCACAGACCTGCAATCCCAACCCATGGAAGATCCCAAGTTCGAAGCCACCTGTAGTAAGTTCAATACCAGTCTAAGCTACATAGAGAGGCCCTGCCAGCATCCTTCTCTCCCTGAAAAAAAAATGGAGGGAAGAGAGAGCAAGAAAGTAAGTGGTCCCTGGCTTTAAAACGGCTCCACATTCCACCCACCAGCCCTGCTCAGCCTGACATCCCTGCAGCTAGCTCAAAGGTCACCTTGACCATCCCCCTGGCAGCCTGGGTCTCCAGTGTCAGCAGACCCCAGATCTGTCAGCACACAGGGACACACCAGAGCACAGATGGGCCCCCAAGCAGCCCTAATGGCCTTGTCTGTCTAATAAGCATGCAATTAGCCTAATGCATATTTTAACATCACATCAGAGTTGTTCATCAATCATCCCCCAGCCAGGAAGGCAGGGACAGACAGACAGACAGTAGGCCTGCAGAGCCGGGAGGAAAAGGGTCTTGCTGGTGACTTTTCAGGGGGGACTCCCCACTCCCAAGAAGTTACAGGGCTGCCCGGGGGCTGTGCCAAATAAAACAATCAAAAGCCTTTCCGTCTAGCTCCCCTGGCAGGGAGGAGATGCTCAGACATCATTTCCCTACTGTAGCTTAACTGCCAACGGGGCTAGCAGAAGTGGATGCCTCTTCCTGCTCGTAAAGCAGCCCAGGACACCCCCTCCCCCATCAGGCTGGGGACCCTTTGAGGACAGACTCATGTCCTCTCTTTTCTCCACCTTTCCCAGAATTCCCAGCTCAGGATATGGTCCAGGACAGAAGGAACTCTGGTCTAGGAGTCACTGAAAACATGTGTCTCACAGAGTAGAGAAGATGTTTAAAAAGAAAAGGTGCCATCGCGTGTAGGCCCACTGCAGGTAGCTGGGTGACCCCGAGAAGCTGTCTCAACCACTCTCAGCCTCTGCTTTCTCAAATGCAAAGGCATTTTCCTCCTGTCTCTGTTGTGGAGTGGAGACAGAATCCGTTAGTTGGCATCACACTCTGCCTTCGGTTCACAGGCTCCTTCTTGGACTGTGGCCATTTGATTGCTGGTGCCAAGGAAACCTTTGACACCAGTGCTGAGTAGAGGCCTATGTGGGGGTAGAAGGGCCCTGTGAGAAGAGGTTGGGTGCAGTCATGAGTGGGAGAGGGAGAGCCTTCCTCCTCCATGGGGATGAAGTGGAATGTGACATTGTTCCCGCCAGACCCTGAGCGGCAGAACACAGAGGCGCCTAAATATTTCATGGTCAAATTCATCAATAATGGAGACTGAGACTAAATTACATAACTGTCACCTTTCTGTTAAATAATATTTTCTGCGGGGGGCTGGGAGGGGGCCAGGGAGGCCTTTATTGCGAGTCATGAATGATTTAGGACCGCAAATAAAGGGATCTGGAAGAGAGGACGGGGCTTCCAGAATTGTCTAACACATTGCCCTGCTGTGGGGGACAGATGGACAGACTCGAAGTGCAGGCGGAGAGGGTCCTGACATCTCTGCAGGGTGTGTCAGACAGACCCCTGTCACCGTAACAAAACACTGGAGATAAATCAGTGGAGAAAGAGGAGACAGCTTGGTTAGCAGAGAGCCTGCCTAAGCATAAAGCCCTGGGTTCCATGTCCCCCACTGCAGAAACTGCATGGGTAGCACGTGCCCCTGGAGCTTCAGAGTCATCCTCTATGACATAGCTTGGGGCCATCCTGGGCTACATGAAATCTTGTCTCAAACAGGATATAGCAAACCAAATATAAACAAAGAGTGTTAGTGGGAAGGCTCAGCAGAAAAAGTGTTCGCTGTGCAAATGTAATGGCCTGAACTAATTTCCTAGGACCCAAATAAAGGAGAAGGAAGAAAATCAAATCCACAAAGTCTTCCTCTGGCTTCTACACATGTGCTTTGGCACACACTTGCCCCACCCTCAACATCATTCACGCGCATGCGCACACACACACAGATCCATAATAATTTTAAATTTTTATTTTTTGCTTTTGAGACAGGGTTTCTCTGTGTTGTCCTGGAACTCACTCTGTAGACCAGGCTGGCCTCAAACTCACAGAGATCTGCCTGCCTCTACCTCCCAGTGCTGGGATTAAATGTGTATACCACTGTCTCCTGACTTATAAATTTTAATTTTTTTTAAGAAAAGAAAAAGGGGCTGGAGATCTGGCTCAGAGGTTAAGAGCACTGACTCTTTTTCCAGGGGTCCTGAGTTCAGTTCCCAGCAACCACATGGTGGCTCACAACCATCNACCAGGCTGGCCTCAAACTCACAGAGATCTGCCTGCCTCTACCTCCCAGTGCTGGGATTAAATGTGTATACCACTGTCTCCTGACTTATAAATTTTAATTTTTTTTAAGAAAAGAAAAAGGGGCTGGAGATCTGGCTCAGAGGTTAAGAGCACTGACTCTTTTTCCAGGGGTCCTGAGTTCAGTTCCCAGCAACCACATGGTGGCTCACAACCATCTATAATGAGATCTGGTGCCCTCTTCAGGGGTGCAGGTACACATGCAGACAGAGTATTATATTCTAAATAAATAAATAAATCTTAAAAAGAAAAGAAAGAAAGAAAACCTGATACGATGGTACAGGCTTGTAATCCCAGTTCTTGAGAGGCTGAGGCAGGAGGATTGCTGCAATAGTGAGGTTAACCTGAGCTACACACTGAATTCCAGCTCTTGCAAAAAGACTTGGCACCAAAAGTGAGAAAACTACCTGGGGAGTTGGGTCAGTGTCTAAGAGCACTGGCTGCTCTTGCAGAGGACCCAGGTTTGATTCTCAGCATCCACATGGAGACTTTGTAACTCCAGTTCCAGGGGATCTGATGCCCTTTTCTGGCTTCTACGGGTATCAGGCATCCATGTGGTACACGTATATTCATGCAGGCAAAACACCATATACATACAATAATAAAATGAGTAAATCTAAAAGAATTCTAAATGTAAGAATAGGAGGCTTGCTTTCTTTGTTTAGACTGACAGTTTTGGGGCTTGCAGCTGGCTGGCCCTATTGCTTTGGGGATGCAGCCAGGGGCAGAAGAAGCTGCTCACTGCATGGTAGCCAGGTCAACAAACAGTGCCAGGAGAGAGGGTTCCACTGTCCCCTTCTACAGTGCATCCCCAGCAACTGGAGGCCTTCTATTTTTTTTAATTATTTTATTTCATAGGCATTGGTGTTTTGCCTGCATGTATGTCTGTGTGAGTGTCAGATCCCCTGGAACTGGAGTTATAGACAGTTGTGAGCTGCCATGTGGGTGCTAGGAACTGAACCTGCATTTTCTGGAAGAGCAACCAGCGCTCTTAACTGCTGAGCATTCACTCTATCTGGAGGCCTTCAAATAGACCCCACCTCCTGAAGATTCCACTGCCCCCGGAGAGGGCACACCTCTCTCACAACTGCTGCCACACCTCCCCCCCACACCATGTCCCTTCACCCTGAACCAGAGAAACCCTGTTTCCTTCAGCTTCCTCTTGCCCAGTATTTAATCACAGCGGTCAGCAAAGTTACTTAATAGAAAGGACACACCTTCCATTGCAGGTTTGAGCATATAGCACATCAGCCTTCAGTTGGCATGGTCAAGTTGTCCGGTTTACACGGAGAGATAGACACCCAGAGACAATCAAAGACCCGGGCACCAACTCCCTGTCCAACAGAGGGGTTCTGTATATGGGGAAGCTCCACCAAAAAGGCACCATGGGCAGGTCTGTCTCCTGTAGCCAGAAACTGTGTCTGCCCTCACTGAATCTGGACCTTTTTCATCAGTGAGCTCCCCTCCACTGGGGACTTGGGCACTCCTCCATTAGGTCCACAATGCCAGGAGTCTGCAACAGTGTGGTAAGATCCAATTAGGGGCTCCTGGAACACTTGTGTGTCCCCCCCGTCACAGTGAGGTCCAAATAGGCCAGAATCACATGTCTGTTAAACTGAGAGCGGCTTGAGGTCTAGACTACACCTTCTCCTTGTCTTTCACTTACTGCACCTGTCTGGAGAGTGTGTCCAAGCTTTGCTGCGGCTCCGGGGCTTCACAGCAGGCGAGCTCTCCCCCGGGAAGGAGTCTCCGTGGGCGTGTGTGCAAACTCACCCTGCACCGTCAGCCCATGTGGGAAGGGTGAGGGTTGGGAGTGCGGTGCCCGCTAAGTGTATAATTACATGGTACTTGGGGTAATTTCCCTGTTCCTCAAGAAGTGCACGTTGGCCCTGATTTTCCTATCTGCAGATTGTAAGCTCGTAATTAGTAGCAAATTACCCACACAAGTGACAAATTTTTGTGCTTTCAAGTAAACAGACAAAATACCCACAGTTCATAAATTACCTCTCGGTGCAGCAGGCACCTGGCTCTGGCGATGCCCAGCCTGCCCACACATGGCAGAGAAGAGGCCGGAGTCAGTGAGAGGTGCGTGGCTGCACACTGAGGGACGAAGGGGATGGCTCTTCCTTACATCTGACCCTTCCAGTTTGCAGATCAACGAGACACCGGCAGGTCATTCACGAGTGTTGGGGAAACTTCATGGTATCTGGCAAGGGCTGGGGACACTAGGGCGTAGGCCTCGGCTTCAGTGTTAGGTGGGTGGCTGTGAACTCATCTGTCACTCTGAATTTCACTGGGGTTCTCCCAGCAAATACCAGCTCTCTGAGTATCACGTGCTAACAGAAACTGACCCCCTTACAGGCGTGTGTCTTGTTTAAGGCAGGGTTTCATGTAGCCCAGGTTAGTCTCAAACTTGCTGTGTAGCTGAGGCTGCCCTTGAACTCTGAATGCTCTTTACCTTCACTCCCCAATATTGGGGTTATAGGAGTGCACCCCCACTGTTGGTGTACAAAAAAGTGGCTAAAGGGGTTCACACAGCATACCACCCCAACTGTATTACAAATCTTTGAATATTATTCTTAACCTACGCTGTCCCGCGGGTCTTTGGCAGTCAGTCAGGGCCTCTGGAGTGAGCTTCAGGTGGTAGAGTCCTTGACTGACATGCGCAAAGCCCTGAGTTCATCCCCAGCTCGGCATACCCTGAGCAAGACGGTGCATGCCTGTAACTCCAGCACTTTGGAGGTGGAGGCAGGAGAAACAGAAGTTCAAAGTCAGTTTGAGACCAGCCTGAACTACATGAGATGATGTCTCAAAAATACACACAAAAAGAATAGAATATAGGCAAACAAACAAAAAACCCAACCCCCCAAAGCAAAGCAAAACAAAACAAACAAACAAACAAAAAAACAAACAGACCAAAACCCCTGAATTTTAACATCAGGCAGTTTGGAGTTCAAATCTTGGCCCTACTCTGTGTGACCCTGAGAGTCTGGTAACTTCTCTGAGCCTGTTTCCCTATAGCAGCGGTTCTCAACCTGTGGGCCACGACCCATCTGGGGGTGGGGTCAGATATCAGATATCCTGCACATCAGAGATTTACATTATGATCTGAAACAATCGCAAAATTACAGCTGTGAAGTAGCCATGAACTAACGTTATGGTTGGCGCTCACCATAGCGTGAGGCACGGTATTAAAGGGTTGCAGCCTTAGGAAGGTTGAGAACTCTGCCTTATGGGTTGGTGTCTCACACAGGGTTGGAAGGATTAGATGGCATAATGTGTGCAAAATCCTTATCAGTCTCTTGCACACAGCAAGTGTTCAACCAACGTCGTGTTCCATTTATCATTGCTAATCCTCGGTTCATGTGAGTCAGTTCTTAATCCCCGTGCTTGTCTTCTGCTGCACGTACGTGCATGCGCGGTGCGTGCGTGCGTGCGGCCATCGCTCCCACGGCCTGGGCTTGACAAGCACTCATTCAACAAACACTGATGTTGCCTATTCTCCTCGAATTCCCTAGTGCCATCTGATATGTACGGTGTCCCTTCCCTCCTGGCTCACATGTGCTCTGTCACCCTGCCTGACCCCAGGGTCATTATTTTCAAAATGAAGTCCTCCTATCAGGCTGACAAGGGGTAATATTGCGCAACGTCTGGTAAAGGTGTCTGGTGTGTCACAGTGCCCGTCACTAGTTCTATTGTGTGTGGAAATCTGCTACATTGACGGCTTCTAACGGAGCACACCCAGTCGCGGCTCTAGGTGCTCTCATCTCACGCGACTCCGGGCTAGCTTTTACGTCCTGCCTTATCTCAGACAGGAGGGAGTCTTGTGGCAATTGTAGGAAGGCCTGGCAGCCTGGTGAGCTGCTGCTGGCTGGCAGGTACCAACTGACCAGAGCTAATTGGTAAATCTGAAGGAATTTTATGAGCTGACTGACAATGAATTGGTAGCTCACAGTGAGTCTTGTTGTTGTTTTTGAGACAGGGTTTCAGGTAGCGTAGCTTAAGTTCACCTCCAGTTCACTAAGTGGCCAAGGCTGACCTTGAACCCTTGACCTTCTGAATCTCTGCCTTTGGAATGAGCCTTTGCAACACATTTGGCGAATACTCTAAACCAAAGGCTCTTCCTTCTTTCCTTCCATTTTCTTTGTTTTCTTCTCAGTCCCACTCCAGCCCCAGCTGACCTGGAACACTCTGTATAGCCCACGACAACTTCAAATTCACAGAGTCCTTTCTCTCTCAGCCTCCCAAGGGCTGGCATTACAGGAGTGAGTCACCACACCTACCTCCTCTTCTTTTTTGTCCTGAAGGGCCCATTACCAGCCTACCCCTATCTAATAGTTCCACTCTGAGCTCTGGTGAGGCTGACCCACGTCTGAGCAGTTCTGTGCTGGCCTCCTTCCCACTTTCACTGTGGTTTCAGCAATGGCCCCGCCCCCACCCCGTGGAGAGCCCAAAGCACAGAGGCCCTGAGATTCCCCAGGTGACAACCAGGAATCCATATATCTGACTTGAGCCTTTCCAGCTGGCTGCAACCCAATGGTCCGCCTACCTGGGACAGACATCACCTGGGAAAGAAGCAGCCACAGACACTGCACCCACTCCAGGAGTCGGCGCATCCTTGCTGTAAGCCTGCAGGGTTACGATCAAATAAAACACTCTTGTTTTAAACCAGGAAGTGTGGGGTATGCTGTATCACAGCAATAGACAGCTGAACCAACCACCATGTGTCCCCAAGACGAAGAACCAGACAGTCCCGACACCCTGGTTGTAGTTCCTGAGGGTCCAGGAAGCCCAATGGGAGGAGCCTGTGAATGGGACAGGGTTGTTTGTCCTGGAGCCACGCCTACCTTGCAGAGATCCCAGGTGGCATCCAGCGCACCCTCCTCCACAGGACATACAAGGTGAAGGGATGTGGAACGTGGGTTTCCACTGGGAATCTGAGACAAGCGCAGAGTCCCCTCCCTTCCCTGTTGACATTTGCAAAGGACTAAATTAGGAGACAGGTAAATGCTATTCTTTTCTTCTCCTGGGGACCAGGGAAGAGGGAGCGGGAGGCAGACTCTTGTAACTCTGCTTCAAGCTTCGCAAGTTCTTTAGGGTCCAGGTTGATGCAAGTATTGCAGGGTGTTGGGCTGTTACCTTCAGGCAACGTGCCTGGGACTGATTTAGGGCAATCAGCTCAGCCTAAACCAATATCCCAGTGCTTAGAGAAACCCAAGGCCCCACCTCAGGCATCATAACCCATCAGGGATATGTTTCTAACTTCCTGGCGGAGCCTAATTTGGGAGATTTGGGAAACAGGAAAGTAGAAATCCTGAGAATTTTTGGAAATTTCCAATATCATACATTATCATATATTTCTTTCCACCACACTGTTTTTAAACAATGATGTGTGACTGCAAATAATAAACAGTCCGTCAAGTTTCAAAGACGTGTTCAAAATCTCAGAGGTCATTTTTTTTAAAAAGACGTAATATAAAATGCATGAACTGTTATCGCTACAAGCCACTCTATTTTCACAAGATTATATTTTAATAAAATACAAAATAGTTCTCTACCTGGTGTTGATGTTGTACAAGCAAAACTATCAAAATAAGGAAATATAAAAACCACAACTACTAGTTGGGAGTCGTGGTACATGCCTCTCTGTGTAGCCCTGGCTGCCCTGAAACATTCTGTGTAGACCAAGCTGGTCTTGAACTCACAAAGATACTACCACCTGCCTCTGCCTCTTGAATGCTGAGATTCGAGGCGTGCACCATCACACCAAGTTAATGATTATTTTTTATCGTAAAATGTAAACTTTAAAACCCATAGAGCACTCATTAGCTAGCCTGGCAGTCATGATCTCTGTTTTGAAACAAATATTCCAAACATAGCAAAGATTTTGGTGGTGGCTCGGGGGTGGGAGGATGGGTCGTGGGGTGGGGTTGGCACTGACATTGCTGTACTGACCAAGCCTGGGTCTATGAGCATCTTCAGCGTGGGGATTCTGATACCCAAGACTCTTCACAAACAATGAAGCGCTTTGTCTGCTAGCCGGGGTTTCATTTCTGTCACTAAAATCGATGCTGCTTCTGCTCATTCATATATTGAATCCGCTTTTGAGTTTGCAGCCGAGAATCCCACAACATCCTTAGCTTTTTTTTCCCCTTTGCATTTCGTTCATAGTTAATATTCAATCACTGGAAAAAGGCAGTGCCCGTGACAGGATGGTATTTGAAGAATGGTAACATTTGGGTCTCCCCGCAAGGTTAGCAGTACTATGCATACAAAAATTGCCAATTTAGGGGTTTATTCTGCTTCTAAAACTTATTTCTTGAAATATCGCCCATAGGATCTGCATAATGTATGCTATGCAAATAAACTTATTAATATTTATTTTATTTGGAAGATTGACTCGCCATCGGCAGTAGACAGGGCCACAATCATGCACTGGTATTAACAACAAGAGTGGTAAGGAGGATGAGATGGCCACTTCCTCCCCCCATGACGCTTGTCCCCTAATTCCGGAAATATTGCACTAATCTTCAACTCCGCATATCCAGGATTCTGACTCCTGTTTTCAACTTTTAATAGAACAGAATTCTTTTGAGTTGTAAACATTCCTGTGTGGATTGTGAGGCTCCTGTCCTCAAGGAGAACTTTTAGTACCTCTCCCCATTTTTCAGAACTTTGGGGACTTGAGATTTGGGAAAAGATAATTTCCTGAGAAATGCTAGGGAGATCTTGCCGTACTGTGGCATTGGGATCATTAGGGTGGTAGTTAGGAAAGCCATGGGGGCAGGCAGGAAATGTTCAGGGCACTACTTGTCCTACTAGGCCTGTAGCATGACTTCAGAGTGTGGGTTTCCTCTGGGGAGAGTGAATTCAGCATGCCCGTGGAAGGGTGGCTCTGGTCCGGGACTGGGAAAGGGTAGACTCAGGAAGAAGGACCCCCTGACCTCAATGGTGCCCCTGTTCCCACCTCGACTGATAGGCTCACGTAAAATGACACTGTTTCTCAAGGACCTGTTTTTGCCTGTTTACCTTCATCTCTGTGATCTCTGGGGCACCCATGAGCTTGACATCACTGTATTGGAGAACCCTGAGGTCAAGTTTCAGTCTAGACCTGCAATGGTCCATCTTCATTGTCAGACTGACTGGCTTTAAGAGACATTTAGGAGACACACCTTGGGCATGCCTGTGAGGGTGTTTCTGGAGAGGCTAAACTAAGTTGAGAAGACCCATGCCAAGTGTCAGTGGTGCCATCCCATGGGCTGGGGTCCTGAGCTAAATAAAAAGGGGGAAAAAGAAGAACCCAGCTGGGCACCAGCATGAATCCCTGCTTCCTGGCGGCAGATGCAGCAAAGCCAGCCACCACCCGACAGTTTTTTTTAAAGATTTATTAATTTTTTATATATACAATATTCCTTCCAAGTACACCTGCACACCAGAAGAGGGCACCAGATCTCATTACAGATGGCTGTGAGC
>LOEQ01002011.1:80656-91323 GCA_001685075.1 Bramus lutescens | reverse complement strand
TGTGTGTGTGTGTGTGTGTGAGGCTTGCCCCAGAGGTCTAGTTCTGTGACAAAGACAGTAGGTGGGTGAAGGAGGGGTGGCATGCTCTATGAAGGCAGAGTTGGAGGCTTACCATCTTCTGTCCTGTCTTAAAGCAGGCAGAATCGATGAGGAGGATTCAGCTCCTTACAAAAAAAGGGAAAAAAATAAAAAGAAAAAAAAACACAACAAACCCCTGGATTATTTAATATGCAGGAGTGGGAAGCGACATTCTCCTTAAGACAGGTTGTTTGCCACGTACTGGGGGAAGTCAAAATATTTCACCAAAGGTGTCATCAGAAACTACTATCCTATGCTAATTTTTGTAGGAACATGAAGACAGATGTTGAATAATTTGACAAGAGCAACATCGCTCACAGAATTATTACCAAGTCAGCCCCCCTTTTCCTAGGGGGGGAGTATGGGGAAGGGATTTCGGGAAGCGAGTTTCCCAGGGTGGGGCTTCTGAGTGTTGATGTGGGTGGGAGTGCTTGGGACTTTTCCCTCTGAGGTCCACACTCCTGCGCTGAAGGTGACTGTCTGTGTAGGGCCTTCCCCGAAGAAGCAGGAAGAAGCAGGATGCATCCAGAGTCAGCAGTAGGCTCAGGTTCCCCTAAGTCTCCAAGAAGGTCCTCACCTACTTTTGTTCCTTTTTCCTTCTGTTATAGACATTGCCCGAGGGAAAGATTGTCTTGTATCTACAAATCCAGGCTATTTCAGCTGTGCTGCCTTTGACAACCCCCCAAGCCTGCCTGGGGGCTCCCCACAGAGTCATTCTAGAGCTCTTCCTGGTTTGCCCCCTACCCGCTTCAGGCAGATGTTCCTTCCTAGCCTTCAGGCTTGGCATTTGGGCCTTATACATGGGTGCAGTTCTGGGGTCCGGAAGCTAGATTGGAAGGGACTGTAAACATCCTTGAGGGGCAGGCTGGGATTGTCTGAGGGGCCTACATATAATTGGCCAGGTCTGGCTCTGAGCTGCTGAGGCCGGGTGGAAAAGCCTCATTTAGAGCCCCGTATTAGCTTTGGTTTGCTGGAACATGGAGGGATGGGCGGGGAGCTCCATGGGGAGGTAGAGGGAGCTAATCACAGTCGCCAAGGCCCGGCCAATGAATGATGTAGAAGATCAATACCGGGGTGGGAGTGGAAATCAGGCCGTGGTGGGAGGGCTGGCTTCTCCTGGTTGCCCAGGAGGCACGGAGGGTCCTGGGAGTAATAAGGCCCAGGTAGGATATGGAGGATTCCTCCCTCTCAACCTGTTACCCACGGCAACCTTGACGCCTCTTCCTGTGACTGGGTTCAGGAAGATTGGACCAGAAGGTACCCCACCTAGGAAAGTTTGGGAGACTAGAGATGGAATAGATTTTCTCAGTCTAGCAAGAGTTCCACTTCACCTTCTCCCTGCCCAGATACCCCAATCTGAGTAGGTCCCTGATGCCAGTGTGGGCCCTGCGGTGTTATGGTGCTGCTCTTCCAGTCATTGCCAGCAGGGGGCGGGCTTGGCCACCACATCGTGTCTTCCCAGTGCTTGCCTCCTCGCCCTATCTCAGAAAAGGGTGACTTGTTCTCTGACTCTCCAGCCTGAGGTGGAAGGGGGCTCTCTCTCCAACTCTCACATACCTGCCTCAGAATCCAAGGGCACCCACCATGGATAAAGTCACTTTCTGCCTTTCCAAGATAACTCGATTCTTCTCTCGGTCCGCTGAGATTTTGAGGGGGCTCAGCGGAGCTTGTGGGGCTCTGACTCCAGGAGGCTGTGTGTGGGGAGGGGTCTGACACCTCTGCACAATTGCCTCTTTGCAAACCTAGGTACGGTCCCTGGCCAGCATCGCCTTTTCCACTGTCACAAAACTAAAGGCCCACATGGCATTTAATAGCTGATGCAGGAGGCGGGCAAGAGCCATGCTCAGCTCAGAGGAATGAATCCCCCCCTTTCTCTCTCTCTCTCTCTCTCTCTCTCTCTCTCTTTCTTTCCAATGGATTCTTCCTTTTTCCTAAGACTAGATAATGCATGCAAAGCAATCAAAGTATACGCAAAAGTATAAGAAAGTGTGATTCAGGGGCTGGAGAGATGGCTCAGTGGTTAAGAGCCCTGACTGCTCTTCCAGAGGACCCGGACTCAATTTCCACCCATATGGCAGCTCACACCTGTCTGTAACTCCAGTTCTAGGGGACCCAGCACCCATGGCCAAAGCATCAATGTGCATAAAAACCATAAAATAAAAATTTTAAAAAGCAGGTAAGATTCAGTGTCCATGCATTGGGTATGGTTCTCTCCACATCTTTTAGTATATAGGAGGGTGACCCCCTTCAGGGAGCATCCTTGGTGAAGTTGAGAGTCTCTCACAAACATGGGGGTACCCCATGCCCTGCCAAGTCTTTGGTCTGGCGGTGCCTTTATTTCCAATGATATTCTGAGAAGGCAGTCCATGGGGTGCCTATCTTCGCCATTGAACCGAGGTTCCAAGGACATAGGTGACCTTCTTAGTGTGGCATTGTTGGTGAGAGGGGGGGATCCAGCGTGGGTAGCACAGTCTTCTGGATGGGGAGTAAGGACAATGATTTTCTGTGGTGACTACTGAGTCTTTCCTCTGGAAAAACTGGTTCTGGGCATCATGGGGCTGCTTGGCGTGAGTCAGGGGAATGAGGAAATGGTTCCACAAAGATTCAATAAATCCCTCATGGCAAAGCCAACTTGAGGCTCGCAGGAGGATGGAAAAGTCACCTCCTAGGGCTTGTGGAGGACAGAGATCGTATGAGCCGTGGTCATCAACAACCAGGCCTGTGAGGCTGTCCCTGGCAGAGGGCGTATAGTGCTGAGACCCCTGGTGGTCAGGCATTGGTTGAAAGGAAGTCAAGGCTGTGAGGATTGGAAATGCCAAGGAATAATAATAATAATAGTGTCAGAGATCATGAATATGCATTGTTGTCTCTAGCTTACAGTGGAGCCTCCTGGAGAGATAGACACTCTGCAGCCCATTTCACCCTTGTGGAAGCCAAGAGGTTGAGAGAGATGAAGTTGTAGCCCCTAGATAGGGCCCAGAGATGTGGACTGCAAAGCCTGTGATGGAGGCCATGCCGGAATGATGGGCTGGGGAAGCCGTGGTGTTTAGTGGTTTTGAGGGGGCGGCGTGGAGGGACTTTCTGGAACTCTTGCAGGGTGCAGAGCTGGCATGAGGCTTGGCCTGGCTCAGCTGCAGAGAGAAGGGGCGGGAGGAACGGACGGTGGAGCAGGATTGGGGTGGTGGTCAGCTCTTGTTTCTCCTAAGATTTACAGGGCTGTGGGGGGAGAGAGCATGAAGAGACTGCCTCTCACTGACAGGAGGGTCGTGTGGACCGGGGGACTGAGTAGAGAGACCGTGGGTCAAGTTCATGCACGGTGGCTGGGGTTGAGGGCTTCCCTGTGGAGGTGCCCCTGAGGCAGAGAGCTCAGGGATATCTACAGGAAGTAGCCAGGCAGGGGACTAGGCGGTACAATGGCCATGGCGTAAGGACCTTGCTTGATAGAAGAGTCCACTGTGGGAAAAGAATGAACGGAGATGGTGCAGATGGGATCTGACCGTGGGTGAGGACAGGCGTATTGAGGGCTGTGTAAGGACTTCTGAGTCTAAGGGGGATTGGGTTTTGAGCATTTGAAGAACACAGTGGGCAGTTTTCTCACAGAGTCTCTTGAAGGAAGCAAAGCTGGTGAGTTTAGAGACTGCAGAACTCCATCCTGAAATCCAGAGCCGGGCCGGGAAAGAGATCCCACGGGGACAAGAACTGACAATGGCCTGCAGTTGGCAGTTGGGGAACGGGCTCACAGTGGGAAGAGGCAGAATAAAATGCTGTTGATGAGACAGATTTGGGGCAGGAGAGTGGAGAGGGTTAGGGCCTGGGCTCCTGCCCCAGAATGAAGCCTGAGAAGGTGCTGTCCTGAGCTAGCCTTCTGTCGGGGCAGACAGGCAAACAAAGGCCTCAACAAATAGCTTAATGACTGGAGGTTTTATTTTAAGACAGGCTGGCTATGTAGCCAAGATTGACCTTGAACTTTTGCTTTTCTTACCTTCACCTTCCCAGGGCTGAGAGTACTGGGGTTACAATCATATCCCATGCCAAATCTATGCTGGGGACTGAACTCAGGGCTTCATGTGAGGTAGGCAGGGACTCTACCAACTGAGCTGCATTTGTTGTTGTTGTTGTTGTTTGTTTTGTTTTGTTTTTCAAGACATGATTTTTCTGTAGCTTTGGACGCTGTCCTGGAACTAGCTCTTGTAGACCAGGCTTGTCTCGAACTCACAGAGATCGCCAGACTCTGCCTCCCGAGTGCTGGAATTAAAGGCGTGTGCCACCACGGCCCGGCCATTGAGTGTGGTTTTAAGGTCGACTTTATTCATAGGCTGTGTGGCAGGGAGGCTGGTGTGAGAACACAACTCAGAAAAGGTTACAATGTGCCTTGGTTTATGTCCACAAAACAATGTGGACTTCTCCAAGGAAGGTATGTGTCTGTGGAGGCACTGGGCTGAGGCCAGGGTCCCTATGTCTAGAGAGAGGAGAGAGGGGAGACAAAGCAGATGTCATTAATGAGGGAATGTCAGAGGTGGCTTGAGAAGAGATGGGGACCTGGAAGCCAGGGACATAGTTGTGGGCGGGACTGGGGGTTCTGTGTAAGGGAGAAGAGGGGGTACTTCAGGGTCCACTGAGGGATGGGAGCTCCCCAGCTCTTCCAGAAAGGCTCTTGGGGAAAATGCAGATTCAGGCTGTGTTTCTAGCAGGGCCCTCATGACAGTGACAGAGACTCTGGTGGGACATGGGTTGTTTTTGGCCTAGCAAGGGCAATACCTTCTCTTTAACCTCAGTTTCCATGTCTGGGAGGGGCTGGGGTCACAGGAAAGCCTCAACGTGATGTCAGTATTTTGCCAGCTCTGAGGTGAACTACAGGGATTTGCGGGAGCAGAATTGTGGCAGCAGACAGGGAAGTCACTGTGTGTGTGCTGCAAGGGGCAGTGTTGAAGAGCAGCTGCACGTTTGAGAGATTAGGAAGACCTTGGAGGCCTGAAGTGGCTGTGGCTCTAACCTGAGCCCAGCTTCTCTGTTTCTGGTAGTTGTTAGGGCTTTGGAATGGGTGACTTGTGGCTTGGGAGAGGCAATCCCAAGCTCTCTTTGGTTCCCTTCCAGTCCCAGAGCCAGCCAAGATGCTAGGATTATCTGGTGGTTTGGAAGCCATGAGGTGGCATATTAAAGCCATCCGGGAGCTTATCCACAGTGCAGACCTGGCTCTGCCCGGACCCTCCGCTGCAGGAGCTCCACAGATGGAAGCTGTGGCTGGAAGCCCTGAAATTGGTGCTTTGACTCAGAGGCTAGCTGGATCAACACAGCGGTTAGAATAAGCAAGGCTAAACTGCTTCTTCTCCCTGGGATGTCTCCAGGGCATTGTCTAGGCTTCCAGGCCACCGCCCAAGCTGAGTTTCAGCCAAGCTCTGCTGGGTCCTGGGGACTTCAGTGCAGGTCATTTATTCTCCCTGAAGCCACCAGCTGGAGCCTTTCTGCTTGCACGATTCTCACAGAAGGCTCAGCCAGGGGAGCAGGATAGCACTTTATCCCTACTTTTAATCACAGGACCTCCTCATCTCAAACCAGCCAAGGGCTGAAAGGTTGGTGGGTGCTGGATGTCCCTAAGGATCTTCCCCCAAACCCTCATTTTCCAAGTGCAAAGGCTGAGCATCAGGCTGAGTGACAAACCAAGGTCAGGCTGAGTGGCATACCAAGGTCCTACAGTTGGCAGGTAGGTGGTAGATCCAGGATTTGAACTCAAAGCCACCCAGTGCCAAACTTCATGTCTGCCTGTACTACCCCAAGGGTATTTGAGCTGCTTGGCTGGTTTGTTTCTTAGTTTTTCTTAGGATCAGGGGGTTGATTTTTGTTTGTTTGTTTGTTTTTTTGGTGTTTTCGAGACCTTCTCTGTAGCTTTGGAGCCTGTCCTGGAACTAGCTCTTGTAGACCAGGCTGTCCTTGAACTCATAGAGATCCACCTGCCTCTGCCTCTGCTGGGATTAAATGCATGTGCCACCACCGCCTGGCTGGATTGATTCTTGAAGCAGCATGAGGAGCCCTCCAGTCCTCCAGGGACCCCGTCTGGCTGTGATGCACCGAGGCTTCCGTCTCTGGCTCCTCAGAGGTCATCCAGGCTCCTCTCACTGTGGGGCCCTGCTTCAGCAGTAGTCCTCAGATTTGGCTGCACAGCAGATAACGTGGGACATTTCAACAGTTCCCCGTGCCCACGCTGCATCAAGCAGTTAAATCAGTACGTCTGGCATTTTGGCCCAACCACCTTCCTGTAAGATTTCCCAGAAGCCCTTGGGTGGCTTATGTTTACACTGGGCAACCTTGAGCTCCTTGGCCATTTTAACTGTAAGGGAGAATGAGGTGGGCACATTTTTGCCTACAGGAGTACAGGAGTTCCACAGACAGACACGCATGGGGTCAACGAGATGGCTCAGCAGGTAAAGGCACTTGCCACCAAGCCTGAGGACTTGAGTTCAATCTGCAGGTCCCGTGTGATGGAACGAGAGAACAGAGAGAATGGATTCTGGAAGGCTACCATTGGTCCTCCACAAGCTCGCCTTGGGATCAGTGTACACACACACACACACACACACACACACACACAAATATAATAAAACCTAAAATTCAAAAAAACAGGACTGGAGGTGGATAGGTGACCGGCTAGGCGTGAGTCTCCTCTTAGTCAGCTGTCTGTCCCATCTTGGGGTTCTTGTGCATTGGAGATCAGAGGCTGATTTCAGGTGTCCTCAGCTGCCCTTTACCTTAACTTTTGAGACAGGGTCTCTCTTGGACCCGGGCACACTGACTGACTAAACTGACTGGCCAGCAAGCCCTCATGACCTGCGCTTCTCTGCCTCCCCAGAACTGTGACCACGGCCATGTTGGGCTTTATCTTTTTCTTTTAAAAAGATTTAATTTTCTAACTATGTGTCTGTATGTGTATACACACAAGTACAGGTGCCTTTGGAAGCTGGAATAGGGGTATCACATGTCCCAGAGCTGGAGCTATAGGTGGTGGTGAGTTGCCTGGTGTGGGTGTTGGGAACTGAACTTGGGTCCTCTGCTAGGGCAGCCGGTACTCCTAACCAGTGAACCCTCTTTTCCACCCAAGCCTGGCTTTTTCAAGTAGTGCAGGGGTTCCAGCAGAGTGTGGCAGGGCAGGACTCAACAGTCCGCCTTGGTCTCATGTGATCCAGATGGGCTCTCCAAGATTCAGTGTAGGAGGAGACTTGAGCCTAGAGGAAGCAAGTCCCTGGGGCTGGGCAGCAAGTACCTCACCCATGGAACCACTGTCTCCCCTCCCTCGGCTTCTTGACTGAGGAGGGCTGTCAGCTGCCACACTGGGCCCTCTTCCACTTAATCTGCAAACATCGCTCAGGTGAGGTGGGGGCCTTGGAGAAGACTGAGACCAGAGTAGGCATGTGACTTGCCTGGAGTCACCCAGACATTCCTGTGAGAGTCTTACCTGGTCTCCTGCCTGCCTGTGGCTCTGTTCCCTCCCAGCCTCCTCCTCTGGCTCGGAGGCTCTCCATGAAGTCTATCTCCAAGAGCAGGTGTCTCCTTTCAGCCTGTGGTCTGGGGAGCAGCAGCCTCCTGGCTTTCGGACATTGAAGGCTATGGGATGGAAAGTTCTTCTGAGGTGACCAGGTTTTCTGGGGGAGAACACTCTCTTGTGAGATCTGGAGGCCTCACTACAATTTGCTCTGTCTTTCTTTTGGCTCTTCATCTGGGGAAGTTCTCACTGTCTGACTTTATATCAACTTACTGGAGCGTAGCCTGACATCAGAGAGACTTCTGCCGTGCTGAACTTGAATCAATTATTGGCCCTGAACTTCTTCTCTCCTTCACTGGAGGCTTCTTTCTCTGTCTCTGAGTGGAATCCCGGGAGGGCAGAACGGGAAGGAACTGAATTCCAGGGGCCTGGTCCCTTGGGTCTGGCTTTAATGCTCCATTAAAACGCAGGGGACCTTGGGGAAGGTCAGGTTAGCTTCCTGCCCCAGTGAGGCCTGGTTCCCCACAAGGCAGCTGCAGAAACACCAGAGGGGGTGGCAGGCAGGACTCGGCCACCCCACTCTGGTCTCATGTGACCCAGCCCATTGGGATCTCTGAGATTCCTTGTAGGAAGAGACTTGAGACCAGGGAAGGCAAGTGGTTTTGTGAAGGCCACACAGCCGTCACGTGCTTAGGCTGAAGTCAAAAGCCGTGCACGTACAGGGACTCCAAAGTCAAATCTCTGCCAGTGTCCCACATTACCTTAGGCACATCACTATGGTATTGATCGGCTCCTGTCCCTCCTCACCCCATTAGAGCAGCACTCCTAAATCTCCCACAGCCTCGGTGTCCCCCAGACAGGAGGAGATGCTTGAGGGTTGGATGCCAGGGCCCTTCATGAAGTGTCAGGGAGGCAGTGACCTTGTGTGGGCCTTGCTCTCAGTCCTTTCCATCTTGTCAAACTTCCCACAAGAAGAGGGGACAGTGCCGCCTCTAGCAGGGAAGGCCGGGAGGCTCAGGTAGGTGGGTTTAGGTATGGGGATATCCCCGGACATTGTTTGGAATAAGGGAGGGAGATTTGGGGCAGAGTGTGAACTCTGGTTGAAGGTCATGGTGCTCTGGGGTGGAGTGTGACAACCCAGACATGACATGGGGCGGGGGTGAGGGGTGGGGGGGTGGATCTCCTACATACAGTGTAGATCAGATCATCAAAACTCCCTTGGACCTGTGGTTTTACGTGGCCTGGGTTTGGGAAGCAGAGAAGTAAGCTAGGAAAACGAAGGACTCCCTCCCCCTTGAGCTTAAACCAGTTGCCCTGTGCCCTTCTGGAGAGCTCTGGCTCTCTGCTCCTGGGGTGGGGACACATCCACTCCTGCTTTCATTGGCCAAGCTGTTCCCGGATGGTGGGACTTGTTCACTCTGCCCTCTGAGCCCACTAGGCACATAGGAACATGGGCTGTAGTGGCCACAAGACGGCAGGNGGCAGGTGCTAGCAGCTAGGATCTAGATGGATGGCCGCTGGCCACTGAGAAGGCTAGAGGGACACAGGGGACTGACAGCAGGTACCAGTGGCTCTCAGCCTTCCTGGCGCTGCAACCCTTTAACGCAGTTCCTCATGTTGTGGTGACCCCAACCACAAAGTTATTTTCATTACTACTTCATAACTGAACTTTGCTGCTGTTAGGAATTGTAATGTAAATATCTGATCTGCAGATGGTCTTAGGCCTCTCCTGTGAGAGGGCTGTTTGCCCAAAGTGGTCAAGGTGAGAACTATTGCCCTGGACCCTTCTGGAAGGTGGGGGCGGGGCTTGTCCCTGGAGGGGACAGGGTAGGGGAGTAGTGAGGACAAGGAGGGCTCTCCAGGGTACTTGGGGCAACGCTGTGAGTGGATACTTGCTCTGAAGAATTCCAAGTCAAGGTTGAAGTGGGTGGGCCCAGCAACTTCCCCTGCTGGCAGGGTTTTGAGGTGTGCGGAATTCTTTCTGTCCTTGGGGTTGCTGCCCTGCAGCCCTGAACAACTGAAGTTTTTCAGGGACCACAGAGAAACACCACCTCTGGACTTTTGGGGTGCTTACAACTGGGACCTGAGATAGATGGATTTAGCATTTAGTGATCACCTGCTGGCTGACAGAAAGGGCTAGACCCAGCTCGAATGCACAGAGGTTAGCGGTCGACGGCTGAGAAGTGAGCTATAAACTCTATCCCTCAGAAGCAGAAACTGGTGACCAGTGTAAGTCAGCGGACTTTCTCTATGTCCTCAATGGGACCTGGGCTAACATGGCCTGAGATGTGTGTGTGTGTGTGTGTGTGTGTGTGTGTGTGTGTGTGTGAGAGAGAGANGAGAGAGAGAGAGAGAGAGAGAGAGAGAGAGAGCGTGTGCGTGTGCTTGTTAGAGTGCATGTGTGCATGTATGAGCGCATGTGAGTGTGCATGCTTGACACGGCAGGATAGCCAGCAGGTGAGTGACCTTTCAAACCACCTTACTCCTGGAATGTTCAGAGGCTACAGCAAGCTCCACCTTCCCTTCCCTTGGCTTCTCCGGACAATGTGGTCCCTAGTGCTAGTCTCATGGTGGGGCCAGGAGGTTCTGGCTCCCAGGTCTCCTAATCCGAACACACACCCGTGTGGGTGTGGCTTACTTCCTCCCTTTCACTTTGGGGGAGCTGAGGGAGCAGGTGGAGAGCTTGCAGGGAGCCAGGACAGGAGCTGCCATCTCCCTTCCCCATTCTGTTGAAAACATGAAGTTGGCAAGTGTTTCTCACCGTGGACCCTGACAGCCCTTGCTGCCTCACACCGGCGTCTGTGATCTGTCTCTCGGGCACATGGAAATCTGGCGGGCATACATGAGTAGGTGCAAGCACGCATACTGGTGCCGCACACAGATGAATACATGTGTGCCCTGGATGTGCCCTGGGGACCTCTGCAGGGATTTGAGCCCTCCAGCAGACTGTGGTTCCTGGCAGCCACCAGGCTCAGCCCCAGCACCCCGGGGTTCAGTCTGTCTATTCCTGGCTTTGGTCCTTGCTGGGCTCAGGCCCCCTCTCCTCCCCACCAAGAGGCCTAGAGTGGGGGCAGGGGCAGGCCAAGGCTGGCCCGGAGCTCATGGCTAATTTTCC
>LOEQ01002011.1:53361-64218 GCA_001685075.1 Bramus lutescens | reverse complement strand
AGTGAGCAGAAGCTCAGGAGCTGGGGCTGCACACACCTCAGGAGGAGCTGTGTTAACATACACAGGGCGAGTATTATAGTTTACATACACAGAGCGAGTATTACAGTTTACACACACAGGGCGAAGGCAGTGTTCCCGCTGTTGTGACAAAG
The DNA here is from genome assembly GCA_001685075.1 of Bramus lutescens. Lineage (NCBI taxonomy): Eukaryota > Metazoa > Chordata > Mammalia > Rodentia > Cricetidae > Bramus > Bramus lutescens. The sequence continues at coordinate 64,066 of LOEQ01002011.1, read as the reverse complement.
TGCCTGAGAAAGTGAACTAGTATCTCAGGGTTTCAAAGGTCTCCCAGCATGCCCCTGCAGTGACAAACTCCTTCAAACTAGTTCCCACACTCCTCTGTGCTTTGATATGGGAAAAGGCAAACGGAAACCATAAGTCTTTTTAAAAAAAATGGCCTTAATACCTCAGAGATAACTAAAGAGAACGTTAGTAAATTAGGTGCTAGATCTGAGGACGTTAATCACAAGTCTGGAAAAGCAATAGAAATTATGAAAGAAAAAAATTATGAAAGGGAGGTTTGAGGATGTAGCTCAATTAATAGCGTGCCTAGCACACGTGAAGCCCTGGGCCTGACCCCAGCACTGCATTAACAGACATGGCGCTATGCTAATGTAATACCAGCCACCAGCCACTGTGGAGGTGGAGGCAGAGGAATCAGGCTTTCAGAGTTATCTTTCAGTTACATAGCATTTGAACCCAACCTAAGATAAGAAAAAAAAAGGGCGGAGAAGAACCATTTATAGTTGCAGTTCCAGGGGGCCCAACACCCTCTTCTGACCCCCAAAGGAGGCATGAACATTGTACACAGAAATAAACAAGACAAAACAAAACAATAAAACCTACCTAAACCAAAATCCGAGTTTTGAGTTAAAAATCCACATAGACAATTGAAGGTAAAGCTGTAGAGCATCAACAATTAACCAAGAGCACTGCTCATAACAGAAATCGGTGAGTGACTAATGTATTCGCAGCACCACATCTAAATGCTTCACTTCCTAAGCCTCATAACTTGCAAAGTAGGCATTATGCTATATTAGTTATTGTTGACTGGCAAATACTTCAAAATGCAGGACTTGGGTCCTGGAACATTTCCTGGCTCCCAGCGCCAGTGGCAGGAATCCAGCAGCGGTTGATTCTGACGCAGGGTCCCTCACAGGGCTGCGGATGGGTGTTAGTCATCTGAGCGTGACTAAGGCTGGGGAACTCTCCGCAGAGGGAAGAGGGTAGCTCATGGCTCCTCCTAGGCTCCTCTCCATCCGGCTACTTAGGACAGAGGAGCTGGCAGAGGAGCAACAGATCAAGGCCATGGAGGAAATAGTTTCACACGCTATTCTAGTCTCTCTCCTGCTGAAGTCTGTCAGCCACACAGACCAGACCCTCCCTAGAACAGTGGGCTGGGCCTACAGAAGAGAGTGAAGCCCACCCTTGGAGATTGGCTTCCAGTGGAGCTCTTTCACATCCAGGAGTGTGAGACCAAGGGCTGAGTAACCTATGAGGTCGCTAAGCTAAGTCTTCCCAGTGCTGAGTATATAGTCACCCAACCAATCCTCTGTTAACTCTAGGCAACTTGGTCAGGCTCCCGACTTAGAGCTTCCTCCTTCTGACTTTGACCTCTGCCCTGCGACTCTTCTCACTGTGGTGTCCTTGAGGGGTCGGTCATCTTTGCCTTCCTGCCACCTGTTTGGGTCGGGCCTGCATCCTTCCTCTCTTGCACCCTGGAGAGCATGGGGCAGGCAGGGGACTCTTGTTCAGGGCCCTTAGCCCACTACCCTAACCTCAGTGTGGTGATCACCTGCCTAGGTGCGGTGGACCAAGACTGCTGGCAGCGCATCGGACAAGTTCCAGGAGACATCGGTGTTCAATGAGACGCTGCGGATCGAGCGCATCGCCCGCACACAGGGCGGCCGCTACTACTGCAAGGCGGAGAACGGAGTGGGCGTGCCGGCCATCAAGTCCATCCGTGTGGACGTGCAGTGTGAGTCAAGACCCCATGAGGCCCTGGACCTGACAGTCCGTGCCCCTACAGGGGTCAGGGCCTGAACCCTCAGAAGTGGGGAAGGGGTAGGATGGAAAAGTGACATCGTGGTGGAGGATGCAAGAGTCCTCTCTTTGGGAATGGGCAGCTGATCTCCCTAAACCTTTCTCATTCCCATGTCACCCTCCTCCCGTGGACCTGATGCAATCCTTTCAAGTGGACAGGGCATGCTGGGTTATAGTTCTTCCACAGACAAGGAAAGGCGAGGGACCAGCAAGCCTCCTGTATGATTGGAGGACACAAGAGCAGGTCTGGGGTTTCCCTCTCTGCCACCCTGTGCAACTGAGGACTCCCCCCCACCCCCGCCCAGGTCACAGCCCTGGCTGTTTGCACTAGACTCTCTGATAAAAGTTTAAGATTGTATTTAATCTGTGTTGTGGGGGCAGGGTCACAGGACAGCTTGCAGGAGTTTGTTCTACGCTACCACCTGGGTCCTGGGGATCGAACTTCCATCATCAGGCTGCAGGGAGGTACTTTTACCCACTGAACCTGCTCTCCTACCCTCGGGAATCTTTTTAAAACTGCTGGTGGCTGGGTATGGTGGTGCACACCTTTAATCTCAGCACTTGGGAGGCAGAGGCTGGTGGATCTCTGTGAGTTCAAGGCCGGCCTGGTCTACAAAGTGACGTTCAAGACAGCCGGGGCTACACAGAGAAACCCTGTCTTGAAAAACAAAACACAACATGGAGGTCCAGAAAGAAAAGGAGCTTAAGGGAGGTCACACTACAAAATTACAGTCAATGAGGGACTGAACTTAGCTTTCAGCTTGTTTCCAGTCAATGGCTGCCTGCTCTATCCTAGGAAAGGTACAGTACTACCTGGCCTGTATGGACAGGTTCCTGGGGAAGAACAGCGTTAGGGAGCCGCTGGAAGCCACTAGATCCAGTCCCCTGCCTCTAACAGATTGGTCCAGTTTGCGGAACTGAAGGCAGGCATCAACTTCCTGTGTCTTCTGAAAGTGGCTCTGCTCTTCCCAAGGGCTTCAAGGAGCCTGAGCTCCCAGCTCTGGGGTCACCTCATCTTGACATAGCGCTGGTGTCCTTGCAGACTTGGATGAGCCTGTGCTGACGGTGCACCAGACAGTGAGCGACGTCCGAGGCAACTTCTACCAGGAGAAGACGGTGTTCCTACGTTGCACTGTCAGCTCCAACCCACCTGCCCGCTTTATCTGGAAGAGGGGCTCTGACACCCTGTCCCACAGCCAGGACAATGGGGTTGACATCTACGAGCCTCTCTACACCCAGGTCAGGATGGGCAGCTGGCGCCCCACACTCTTGTACCCCACAAGGATACCCTGTAAAGGGCTGAAGCCTGGTGGCCTGGACTCCTGGAGACTGACCTGAACTCAACAATTCAGTGCCTTGGTGGGAGACACCTGGTCTAGCGTTCACACAGCCTGGGGTGAAAAGTCAGAGAGCAGTGAGGTCAGAGGTCAGAGTGAGCCCCAGACAGGGGAGTCCTAAGAACAACATGTTCCCCAGAGCATGGCTGGATAGGAAAAAACCATCTAAAGGACGAGTGAGCCATCTGTTCTTGCTACAGTGGCTGAGATGGGGGCCCATGAGCAATGCAAATGGGGTTGGGGTAGAAAGGCCTCTCTCAGTTCATGCTTCCCTGCATGCAGTTCCAGGAGACAGTGACAAAGCCATTCTTCCAGGGAGGGCTTCCAGAAGGGACTGTCAGCCCCTTGTGTGGCCTGCGGGCCAGTCCCATGTTGTGTGGGTTACAAACCACAACGGTGTTCCCTTCTCGTGCCCCCTCTTCCCAGAAGAGGACACTGAGGCCTAATCCGGGGCAGTGTGCCCCAGGACTGCCTCTGCCCCAGAGAAACCACGGAAGCATCTTCCAGGGAAGATGGTATGGCTAGGGCTTGAGGAGAGGGGAGCTAGAATAGGAATTGCCTGCTGACTGTGTTGTGGGTGTAGATGAATCAATGAATCAATGTGGGGGACCCCAAGAGACCTAAGCAGGTCCTCACTCCAGCCATCCACTGCCATCCAGGGGGAGACAAAGGTCTTGAAGTTGAAGAACCTGCGGCCCCAGGATTACGCCAGCTATACCTGCCAGGTGTCCGTGCGCAATGTGTGTGGCATCCCAGACAAGGCCATCACCTTCCAGCTCACCAACACCACAGGTACAGGCGCATCCCCCCTCACACCTACCCAGACCCACTCCCTACCCTAATACCCAGAACTTCCTCTCCAATATCCATTCCTGGGTTGAGCATCCCTGACCCCCACCCCCAGGGTTCTCTATCCCCACATCTCCCTCTCATTTAGCCCTGGAAGTCTCCTGAGACCCAACCTCCTTGTCCCCCTTAGCACCGCCAGCCTTGAAGCTGTCTGTGAACGAGACTCTGGTGGTGAACCCTGGGGACAATGTGACAGTGCAGTGTCTACTGACAGGCGGCGATCCCCTCCCCCAGCTGCACTGGTCCCACGGACCTGGCCCACTGCCCCTGGGTGCTCTGGCTCAGGGTGGCACCCTCAGCATCCCTTCAGTGCAGGCCCGGGACTCTGGCTACTACAACTGCACAGCCACCAACAATGTAGGCAACCCAGCCAAGAAGACGGTCAACCTGCTGGTGCGATGTACGTGACCTGGAGGGGTGGTGGGAAGTTGTGCGGTGGACAGGGTCTCTGTCCTCGAGGGACTGCAGGTGAACTGGGAGAAGGAGTCATCTGTTTGCCACAGAGGATGGGGAGTGGCAGGGTGCCCTGGTGTGGTAGGGTGCCACAGTCTGGGCAGTCTGCTTTCCCTGCAATTCAGCTGTCCTCCACCAGGGGCAGGAAAAATCTGCAATTTGTAATTTACAAGAAGGATGGTAACTGATGGATGATGTTTCTTTTGGGGGGGTTCGAAACAGGGTTTCTCTGTCATTTTAGAGCCTGTCCTGGAACTAGCTCTTGTAGACCAGGCTGGCCTCAAACTCACAGAGATCTGCCTACCTCTGCCTCCCGAGTGCTGAGATTAAAAGTGTGCACCACCAACCCCCGGCTTGATGACGTTTCTTTTAAACTGGTAAATGGAGGCTGCAAAAAACTAAATGTGGGTACTGTAGGCTCCAAGAGAAATCTGGCTTTCTTTCTAACTGCGGATTGGCCAAATTTAAGTGACAATAACACACAGCTCTATGGAGCATATATGCATTATTATTATTATTATTTTGCAGACACTGTCTCACTATGTAGCCTCTGGTTGGCCTGAGATTCACTATATAGACTTTTCCTCCAACTCACAGAGATCCATCTGCTTCTGTCTCCCAAGTGCTGGGACTAAAGGTGTTCTGTATATGTGTAAATATTCTTTTCCTCCTCCTCTCCTGCTGCTGTTTCTTCTTCTTCTTCTTCTTCTTCTTCTTCTTCTTCTTCTTCTTCTTCTTCTTCTTCTTCATTTTCCTCTTCTTTTTCACTTATGCAGTTAGGTGACTTTTTTTTTAAGACCCAAACTCTCAGATCATGCAGGCCTGTCATCTCAGCCCTTGAGAGGTGGAAGCAGAAAGATCAGGAGTCAAGGTCATCCTAGGCTACGTGGGAAGTCCAAGGCTAGCCTGGGCTGCCTGAGACCCAGTGTCAAAAATCAAAACCATGGACTGAAACGATGGCTCAGCAGTTGAGAGCACTTGCTGCTCCTGCAGCGGACCTGAGTTCAGTTCCAAGCACCCACACTGTGGCTTACACCCACCTGTAATTCCAATTTCAAGGGAGAAGACCCTTTACTGGCCTCCATGGGCACTGTGCACACACATGGTGCACATATATATGTGTAGGCAAATGCTAATACATATTTAAAATAATTTTTAAAACAACAAACAGATGGGAAAAAAAGAGCCAGGCTTATTCCCAGGCCTTTAGGCTTGAAAGTCAAGTGCAGGTGCTGACAAACATAGCCAAGCCTCAGGACTGGCTTCTGTGTTCATCTCTTTCTGGTCTCCTCTCAGCAAGAAGCCAATTCTCTTCAATTTGACTTGAATTGAGAAATAAATTAGCAAGATCGGAGCTCTCTGACCGTAGCTTTCTCTTCCCCATCAAAGATGAGCTGTCTCCACCTAACCCCACTTGACCTTGAAAACCTGGGGTGGTGAGATCTTTCTGGACATCCAGAGTTGTGGTCACCTCTCAGGGTGGCTCTGCAGCCCGTGTTATCCAGGCTGATCTCAAAGCCACCAACCATTGTTCTATCAAGTTAGCGCCGCGCCTAGGCAGGGCTTTGACTGACTTCAAACAAGACCCACATTTTCAAAAGCATCCAGACCTTAGTTTTCTAAACCAAGTGATGTCCTGCAATTGCATGCAAGAGCATCATATTGGCTTTATATCATTAAAAATATCACACAATCTTGTAAAAAAATCAGACCGTACAAAATGGGGTGTGTGTGCCATTAGGTTGCTCTTCAATTTCCTTTGGATCCGCACTAGATAGAGCAGTTATTGAGTCCCTTGTTTCCTTTTATATCAGTACTTTGTATACACAAGGTTTAAAACACAAATGAAGACAAAGCAGTGTGTGGACAAGAAGGATTTGAGGGCACAAGTCACAAGTTAGACTGGTGGAACCCTGGTTTCCTCTGGAGATAGTGGGACGGGTTGTAAGCGCTGATCCATGTGTGATGCCTGGGCCAGCACCTCTCACTGATGGAGTGTGCTCATTAATAATGCCTGGAGTCAGCACCAACCCTACTTTTCTGTTCTGAGCTCTTTTTTAAACTATTAAAACACCTCTGAGCCATTGGAACCATTTCCAGATTGAGACAGGGAGGGGAGTGCTGGGGTGGGGTGCAGCCAACTTCAGAGGAGACGCTGCTGCGGCGGGATGTGGATGCCTGTCCTTGGGTCAGCCCCAGCCCTCTCTCCCCATCTCCTTGCAGCCTTGAAGAATGCCACATTCCAAATCACCCCGGACGTGATCAAAGAGAGCGAGAACATTCAGCTCGGCCAGGACCTGAAGCTATCGTGCCATGTGGATGCGGTGCCCCAGGAGAAGGTCACCTACCAGTGGTTCAAAAATGGCAAGCCGGCACGCATGTCCAAGCGACTGCTGGTGACCCGAAATGACCCCGAGTTGCCAGCCATCACCAGCAGCCTGGAGCTCATTGACCTGCATTTTAGTGACTATGGCACTTATTTGTGCATGGCGTCCTTCCCGGGATCACCGGTGCCTGACCTCAGCATTGAGGTCAACATCTCCTCAGAGACAGGTGGGGGCATTGGGAACCGTGGGGAAGCCCTAGAGGCCCAAAGTAGTGTGTGTGCTGGGGAGTGGGGGTGGGAGCGACATAGCAATTTGCAAATGAGTGTCTAGCAGGAGGATACCATTTGTTCATGCCATACACACATGTTGGGGCTCTGTGATAGCCAGGCCCCATGACAAGTCTTGAGGTAGAGTGACAGGAAGAGGAGATGCTGTGTTCCTTGAACTTGGTAGGAAGATGAACCTATTTCAGACAGTTCATGAATAAATGTATCACTGCAAGCTGTAATTTGAATGAGATCTGAGGGAGGAGCAAGATTGTGCTAAGCAAAAGAGAGCCAGGGAGGTCACAGAATCAGCGTATGCAGAATCACTGTGGTGGAGAGAGAGTGCACTGGTCCTCTGGGGTGGGAGAGGGAAGGTGGCCAGGAGGGAGAGTGCACTGGGCCTCTGGGGTGGGAGAGGGACGGTGGCCAGGAGGGAAAGTACACTGGGCCTCTGGGGTGGGAGAGGGACGGTGGCCAGGAGGGAGAGTACACTGGTACTCTGGGGTGGGGAGGGACGGTGGCCAGGAGGGAGAGTACACTGGTCCTCTGGGGGTGGGAGAGGGATGGTGGCCAGGAGGGAGAGTACACTGGTACTCTGGGGTGAGAGAGGGACGGTGGCCAGGAGGGAGAGTACACTGGTCCTCTGGGGGTGGGGTGGGAGAGGGACGGTGGCCAGGAGGGAGAGTACACTGGGCCTCTTGGGTGGGGTGGGAGAGGGACGGTGGCCAGGAGGGAGAGTGCACTGGTCCTCTGGGGTGGGGTGGGACGATGGCCAGGAGGGAGAGTACACTGGTCCTCTGGGGGTGGGGTGGGAGAGGGACGGTGGCCAGGAGAGTGGAATGGTACAAGCTCAGAGAGGCCAGCCACCCTGAAGACTTCTCAGCCATGGAGACTGGAGGTCTGAGGTCAAGGTGCCAGTAGAATTGGGCTCCCTGGCTGACTGGTGGCATCTTCTCCCTGTTCATGTTTGTGTCCTAGACTGGATTAAGGGAGATCCCATTGGCTTCAGCCTTCAAAGGCCTGCCTACAATATAGCCACATTTTTTCATACACTGGCATTAGGATGACCACATATGGATTTTGAGGGGGCAGAAGGCATCTTGTAACAGGCCATGGTGAAGAGTGAGGTCTTTATTCTTATAATAACTATTATAATACGATGAGTTGATAATAGGAAATTGAGTGTATTCTTATGAGCATCTGATTTCTTCATTCACCTCTGTGACTTATTTTATAGTGATAGGGATTCCCCCACTATTTTACTCCTTTATTCTGTGTGGATATGCTGTGTGGATATGCATGTGTAGACACATACCATGGGGCATGCGTGGAGGCCAGAGCACAACTTACTGGAGCTGGGTTCTCTCCTTCTACCATGTAGGTGCCAGGTATCAAACCCAGGTGGTCAGGTTTGGCAGCAAGTGCCTTTACCAGCTGGTAAAGGGTAGCAATTTATCTTCCCATTTTACTGAGGAAGAAGCAAGCCTTAGAAACTTGAGTTTGAGACACTTAGCAAGCAGTGGAGCTGGGGGTGGAGGGGAGCCCGGCCAGGGGCCTCTGGAGTCTGTGCTTGGCATTGCAGGAAGATGGCATGAGGCCTGAGGGTGGTTGTTGGGAGAAGGCTCTAGGACCTTCTACTGAAAAGCCAGCTAATCTTGGCTGGGGAGCCACGTGACCAACCAGTACACTGCCAATTCTAATCGTTGAGTATTTCTTCCTTTGACACTTAAGCTCTAACCTCAATTTCTCTTGGTGGGCAATTAGACTCAGTGACCTCAGCGGACCCTCTCACCCTGACATCTGCACACATGGAAACCCAATGAGACTGGAGAGTGCAGAAGAGGCTTCTAGAAGGAGATGGGCCCTAGCAGGGCCTCAGAGTAGATGGGAACTCTTCAAAGACCACAGATTGATTTTGCAGAGTCCTTTGTGCAAAGCTGTGGCAAACTAAGAACCCACCAGTCCCTTCCTCAGAACTCGCTGTCTGGGCAGGGGAGCTAGGGATGTTAAGAGAAGGGAGAGGGCAGGGAAAACGCTGGAACTCTTGCCTAGGAGGCCATGGAGGGGGTCTGTAAAGGGGACACAAGCAAAGGAAGGCCAGGCTGCCTAGGAAGCCAGAGAAGGCTTTCTGCAGGAGGTGTGTTCCACGTGAATCTGGGAGGTGCTGTGGGCTCTGCTAGGTGAGGACATAAACCCAGAAGGGGTACAGCAAAAAAAAAAAAAAAGAACATGGGGGGGCTGCCCAGTGTAGGAGACTAGGTGTATCTCGGGTATAGAGCTTTAACCTGAGGGCCCACGGGAGGGGCATCTCTTTATGGGGTGGGAGCTCGGAAGTGTCCTACTGAGGGAAGCAGCCTAGGGCTGGTTCTGCTTTGGGCTCACAGGTCCAATGCCTGGAGTACAGAAGCCTTGTAAACGCCTATGGGACCAATTTAAGCCTAGAGGGGGTTGGGAAATGAACAAACTGGCTCCAAAACACCAAGAGAAAGCTGTGAAATGGAAGCCAATAGATGTACAGATGTTGGCAGGGCACAACTTATAGAAACCAGATAACTGGCCCTTCGCCTGGTTTGTATAGTCATTCACGAATAATTGCTTTATAGATCATTATATTTAATGTTCAATACTTGACACTTAATGATAAAACGCTTGATGTGAGTTAAGACCCAGGGAGGTTTTCTCAGAACCCTCCATTTGGCAGTGTATTGGGGTGGAGTGGGTTTGACTGAACAGCAGAACTCTAATAGTGATTTCAGTGCTGGTGCCACTGGCTTGTCATGTAGAAGGCCCTGGCCTGCACGCCCTTCTGAAACCAAGTGTGCTTATTACTTTGGAAGGAGGGTTACAGGATGTTGGAAGTCGAGGGTAGAGTTAAGGTGGTTACGGTAGGCAAGAAAAGCTGGAGGGATGGCTCAGCGTTGGAAATCCAGGATGGCTCACTGCCCTCTGTAACTCCTGTTCCCGGGGATCCCGTGCCCTCTTCTGGCCTCCTAGGCAATGCGTGCATGTGTGCATACACATGCTTACACACATAAATACATACAAACATAAATCTCTAAGAAATGCTGAAGGGCCAGAAGTAATGCTGGGAAGGGAGAGGTTAAAGGTGCTTGAGAGTCTGAAGCAGGAGGGTGAGTTCAAAGCTAGCTTCAGCTACATAACAAGTTCAAGGCCAGCTTGGGTGGACTACGGGAGATCCTTTCTCACTCTCCTGCAAGAAGAAAAAGAAAAATAGGACACCCCTGTGTGACTGTTAGGGAAGTGGACTTGGTTAGGCTGACTTTGGGGCTCTTTCTGAGCTGGGAGAGCCTGAGGTGGAGAGGATTGGGGGAGGTCAGCCACTGAGCTCTTCTCCGAGCATTCTTAGGGACCATGGGACCCACAGGCTGGATAAGGCGGAAAGGCAGAGCCCCACATCAGGGACCAGGGATCCCTAACTATGTCCACCCCTCTCACCCTCCTCCAGTGCCGCCCACCATCAGTGTGCCCAAGGGCCGCTCGGTGGTAACTGTGCGCGAGGGCTCTCCTGCCGAGCTCCAGTGTGAAGTGCGGGGCAAGCCCCGGCCGCCAGTGCTGTGGTCTCGCATGGACAAAGAGGTCGCCCTGCTGCCCTCAGGGATGGCCCTGGAAGAGACTCCGGATGGGAAGCTGCGGCTGGAGCGCGTGAGTCGTGAC
>LOEQ01002011.1:0-12928 GCA_001685075.1 Bramus lutescens | reverse complement strand
GGGCAGGGGCGGCCAGGGGGCAGTTTTACCAGCCCCTCAACCCAAGTTGAGTGCTACTCAGGAAGGAGAACCAGCCTCCGCGTTCTCTTTCTCCTCACCTCTCACCCCAAACCCACACTGACCCCCCTTCTCTGGCCCAGAAACCACAGAAGCTTCACACAGGCCCAGAAGGGGCCCTGCAGAAGGGGAGTGGGTGTGAAGGGGGGACAGGGTTTGCAGCACCCTATCGCCCATCTCTGAAGCGTGCCCCAGACTACTCTTTCTGACCTCTTTGACTTTCTCCTGGACACTCTGGAGGCCCTCAGGACCGCAGTAAGCCACCGGACTGCTCCGCGGGAAGGGACTTCAGATAAGTGAGCACTGACTGCCCGAGCTCTCACCGTGCTTCTCAAATGCCCACTGGATTTTTACACTGCACTAAATAAACTTTAATAACAGCCTGGTTTATCTGAATCCTGGTAGCTAGATCCTGTCAGGGCTCTGAGGCTCTGTATACTCCTACATGGATAGCCCCCCACTCCCCCTCCATTCTCCACCAAAGCACACCTTCTTTAGGTGTCCTCTCCAGCTCTTCACAGTGGAGGTGTGCCCCGCCCCCCCACACCCTCCCACAGGCCCCGTCGGTAACTACCACTGTACCACTGACACTTGGGCTCACAGATTGAATTCTGTCCTCTTGGATTCCCTCATTGCCTCTCTAACCACCCCTCCCAGCTCCTTGCACCTCAGGAAACGGGCCTTCTTGGAAGCAAGATGTTTGCATGTGCAGTAACTTAGGAAAAGGTCACCCAGGAGTGGCCTGGGCCCTGAACGAGTACTCCTGGGCCTTTGAAAAGGATGACTGTGGGAAGAGAAGGACAGTCAAGGGAAGTCGGTGTGTAAACAAATGTCCAAGATGGCAGCAAAGCGGACACTAGGAGAGAAGCTGTAGCTGCTGTCCCGTCCACAGAAGTCCTGCCCTGCCACCCACTCACCTCACCCACCTGACCCATCCTGGGCTGGAAGGAGGTTTGCAGTTAAGCCAGTCTGGCATTTCGTCTGTGAGCATTGTGCTATCCACCTGTGCAGGCTAGGGCATCACTCCTCACAAGGATGCCATGAACTCCAGGCTACCACATTTACACTAGGGGAAACTGAGTCCCAGAGCTGGTTCAAGGGCAGAAGCTTCCTCCAGCCTAGTGGTCCTCAACCTTCCTAATGCTGTGACCCTTTAATACAGATCCTCATGATGTGGTGACCTCCAACCATAAAATTATTTCTGTTGCTACTTCTTTACTGTAATTTTGCTACTGGTATGAATCATAATGTAAATATCTATGCTTTGCAAGGAATGAAGACACACAGGTTAAAGGTCACTGCTCTAGAGCCCCCTCCCCACCTTTCTTTTTTTTTCTGAGACAAGGTCAAATGTAGTCAGTGTTGCCCTTGAACTTGCTCTGTAGCTGAGGGTGCCCTTGAACGTCTTCTGATCCTCCTGCCTCCACCTCCCTCCCCAGTGCTAGAATTACAGGTGTATGTGACCACGCCCAGGTTACATGGTGCTTGGGATGGAACCCAGGGCTTCATGCACGCTAGGCAAGTACTCTACTAACTGAGCTACATCCCAGTCCCCAGAGACTGTGTTCTTAACCACTAGCCTGTAGAGTCTTATAATTATAGTCTAATAATCAGTAGTAACTAACAATAATATCGCAGAATGAACTACTCCAGGTTCTGGACTCTGATGATCACCACAGCATCAAGAGAGAGGAAGAATCTTGCAACATCCTCAGGGACTGGTCCAGCTCCTGACCGTAAAGAGACAGGGCCCGGCTCAGCCTCTAGAAAAAGACACCCCATTACAGTGCCAGGCAGATGTGCACAGCTATCTCCCGGCCCGGCTCTTCGTGGCCTGACAGGGCTCTAGCTTAGGATGCTGTGTCCTCAGCAGGGGTTCCACAAATGCCTGTGGGAAAAGAGACCCCACGTGTGCCTGGGATGTGACGCCGCAGTCTCCTTGGCTCTCATAACCACATTTCATCCCCGGCTCTCCTGTATCGACAGACTCCTCATCTCAGCCTGCTAAATGCCTGCCTCATTTTCCACTCTATTGACAGACTCCATTGGACTTAACTGGCCCCCATTGTGCAGCAATTGGAAGGCTTCTTGTTGCTCTAAATGATGGGAAGAGCAGGCACCAGGCTTGGGCTTCTGCGGGGACAGGGTGGGTGTTTCCCCCAGAAACAGGGCTTTCCCATCACCAGGATCACCTGGGCGGCTGGGGGAGGGTCGGAGACAGGCTTGAGGCTCCGGAGACATCACTCACCCTCCTGTTCTGCCCAGGATGAGCATGCCTGTCTGTGTTGATCCTGTGGAGGGGACACGGATGCAATGCTCCGGAGACTGGCCCTGCTGACTTTCCCTGCCCTGCTCTGGCTCCCATGCTCTTCCTCCCACCTCACCTCTTCCAATCCTTCTCCAAGGCAGAGGCTCTGACTTCTTTCTGAATATTAACCCAGCATGGCCAACCTGCCCCCGCTGACCTCACACACCCACCTTACCCCCCTGCCCACCGTCTCACTTTTCCCACTGTGCCCACCCCCTGACCTTACCCTCTCCATCATATCCTGAACTTACTGTCTTGAAGCCTCTAGGACCAGAATGAAATTTGGGGAGCCATATGCTGGGGATTCAGTCATGAACTAAGGAGCTGATGTTCCGGAAAGGACAGAGAGGCAGACACACAGACAGAGGAGTCTGTCCCACCAGTGAATGGGCATCGTGGTAGCTGGGGAGGAGTGCAGATGATTTCAGTAACGTGATTCAGGAATGCCTGTCTGGGAGGAGCACCTGAACAAAGGGAAGGATGTGGGCATGTGGGGACAGAACTTCCCACGCCAAGACAATCGTGAGTGTAAAGGTCTTGAGGCAGGAGGGGCAGGCGTTCTCCAGCAATAGCAAGGAACCAATTTAGCCAGAGAGAGCAAGATGACACACGGGGAGAGACTTCAGCACCTGTCTGGAATCTCTGCCTCCTAGACTGAACCAGGTAAATGAGTTCATAGACTGGGGCACACACTGGTTTACTGTCAAAGATCCCTCTGGCTGCTGTGAGACTAGAATGGGCAGGGCAGGGGACCACAAAGGGGACAGAGGAGAAACAGATGTGATCATTCAGGCAAGGGACAGTGTAGCTTGGAACAGATGGTGACAATGGAGCCCATGTGCACCTGCGAGCACACGAATACACACACACACACACACATACACACACACAAAGCAGTCATTCCAGAGTTTTGTTCATTTGTTTGATTGAGACATGGTCTCACTATGCAGCCCAGGCTGGCCTGAAGTTTACCATGTAGTTCTAGGCTGGCCTAGAACACTTCATGATCCTCCTGCCTCAGTCTCCCAATACTGGAATCTAAGGCTTCATCTTGAAGTTATTCTGGAGACAAACGGAGGCCCAGGGAAAGAAGGGACCCATCCCAGTCACACAGAAGATCAGGCCATAGACCCCAAATCCAGTACCAGCCTTTCTGCAACTGGCCTCTGTCCCAATATCTCTTTACCTTTAGTTTATGTCATATGGCTCCCTTGAGCATCTCCATTCCCAGAGCTCCCCGCTATGTCCTCTCTCCTGTCCCTCACCCTGCAGCTGCCTGGGTGTCCATTTTCCCTCTTGTCGGTTCCAGTTTGGAGCAATCGGGAACATTTACTGATGAATTATTAGCCACATGAATCTCAGCCATTGTCACCCAGAGTCCATGGGCTCCTGGAAGGGGGCCTTGCCATCTGATCTCCACACCTCTTACCTCCTTTTCCAGGACAGCAGGAGGCTGTGTCCGCCCCACTCCCATCCCCTAACCCCATCAGGGCTCAGGACTAGTTCATCTTTGCCAATTAATTATTGAACGGTTTATTTCGCACCAGGAGGTGATAGGAGACGGAAAAGTCGCCTGTTGTTAAGTTGGCACCTTAATTACACACACGCACACCACACACACACTCATGCACGCATGCACCACAATGGGTGGCATCACGTGCCCCTGAGGGTGGGAAGAGGGAGCAAGGTTGTGACCTGACTGTGTGGCCCTGACTCTGGTCCCTCTGGATTGTGCTCCCTGGACACACTCATACGGGGTTTTCAGAGTCCATTTACAAACAGGGAAAGGGGAGGGGAGAAATAAATGGAGTCATAGGACACCATGGGTGAGGCTAGAGGTGTCCTCATAATTCTCCTGAGGGTATGCACCTCTGAGTATGCGCAGTACTGTGTCTCAGGCCACCTGCCCCGCCCCCACCCCACCGCCTTTCATCTCAGGCTTATCTGCTCCCTCTTCTGCATATTCTAACCTCGCTGATTCTCTGGCTACCCCTTTGCAATGCGGGCACCCCTTGGCCTCGGGGCTTTTGTACCAGAGGTTCTCTTTCTCTGTGGTACCTGCTCCGGCCTACTCTGGTCACTCCATCGCCCCCTGCAGGGAGAGATCCCGCATCGCCTTTCCAGAAGGTACTCCGGAGAGTCTTTTTAAAATTGTAAACCTTCACCAGTTTCTCTTTCTAGTGTCCCTCCCCACCCCACCCCCCACGACAGTTCGTTATATTCAAAACCGTGTTTACTCCCTTGTTATGTGTCTCTTGTCAGAGTATAGGGTTCACAAGGTTTAGGAACTTCTGTACGTCTCGCTACTACCCACTTCTCCTTCCAATCCCCATCTGTGCCACCAGCAATAAGACCTGTGCCTGGCGCAAAATAAACGCAGTTAATCATTGTCAAATCAATGAATGAACGAGAGAATGAATGAATGAATGAGGAGCTATTTATGTGCAATCCTCCAAATGCGAGATCAGGGCTGATCCTTTCCCCCTGAACAGGGCTCACACAGGACCAGGAATTTGAGGGAGATTCTTGGTAGAAACAGGGGTCTCCCGTCCAAAGAGGAAACTGCTGGAAAAGTCATTTTAAAAAGCGAGAGCTCCTGTTGATTTCATGTCTGCGCATGCCTCGGGGCTAGCAGGTCTGCTGTGCCCCTCCATCAGTCTCAGGCAGATTGGTCCCCACCCCCCTTCCGACTCTCCCCAGGGAGGGGACAGGAGCAGGAGAAGTTGCAGACACTTTGATTAACTCCCCAGCAAGAGTCCCCACGCCTGTGTCTCCCTCTCATCCCCCCTAGGCAGCAAACGGGGACAGTGCACTGACGGCGGGAGGATGGGCAGGGACGCTGCAGCGGGGAGGAGCACGGGCGGGGGGACCGCGGCTGTGAGTGGGTGAAAAGAAAGGACTTTAGTCCTCAGCTCTGCCCTCACTCCAGGCCTGAGGGTTTGGGGAACTAGACAGCCGGAGTGAGCCACAAAGCTCTAGCCTGCTGTCCTCTCCCCGTCCCTTCACCCTCTCCTTCAAGCTGGGCTGTCTCTCCCCACCCCGAAACGAAGATGGTGATTTTTTTTTCTTTAGAGCCAGTTTTTCCCCAAATCTCTGGAGATGCTGGGAGCTGCTGTTTCCATGGAAACCTTCCCGCCAACCTCGCGGAGGTGGAGTTGGACAGCCGCCCCCGCCCCTCCGCCTGCGCAGCCTGCGCAGCCTGGCTCTAGCCCGCAGGGGGCCCAAGTTGCGAATCATCCCCTCCCCGCATCCCCAATGGGGCCTCCATACTGAGCAAGGGGAAAGGTGGTGTGTTTGGCTTTGGCCTGGCCTGGGACCCTACCAAGCAGGCCAGGGGGATGGGGCTGCTAGAAGCAAGGGGGGCAGGCGGCAAGTTACCGCTGCAGCTTCCACCCCAAACAATTGACAAGAGCCACTTCAGCCAGGGACCAACCCTGGGGCTGGGTTTTTATTTTCTTTCTTTTTTTTTTTTCTAAAATATACTTGAAAGCTCCCATTTATCTCTGATCTGGGGGTTCCCTCATTTCTCACACCGCTCCATCCGAATTCCTCAGGGTCCAGGCATTCAGAATGTAAATGATAAAACCCACAAAAAATAAGCATAACTCTATGCATCTCAGGTGAGAAAGAAATTGATCCTGAGGAACAGAAAGAGGGAGGCTTTTAGAAAGCCCACACACACACACACAATCGGGGTGGGGGAGGTCGGTTTGAAAAAGCAGGCTTGGAAACTGTCCGAGAAGACTGGCTGAGGAGGAGGCTAGGGAGTCTGTCCTCCTCCCCAGCCAGAGGACACTGCCCCCTCAAGAGGACACACAAGCCTTCTGCACAAACACTACATCTTTGCGAAGGTCCTGTTTGCACATGGCTCCCTCCTGGTCCCCATCCTGGGCCAAGGTGTGGTGGAGGCAGCTTTCCTGGCTGACAAATATATTTTTGTCTGTCATGGTGGTGACATGAATCGATGACTATTAAAATTCATAAAATTACACAAAAATGAGATCGATTTTACTGTATGCTAATTTAAAATATAAGGTCCCAGCTCCCCAAAACTATCCTCTAGTGGCCAAGATGGATCAGGTACCAGCAAATCAGTGACCAAGTCAGGAACAGAGGACTCCTCTCTGCTTCTCTTTGCCTCCAGAATGGGCAGTGGCTCTGCCTCCCAACCAGATTCACTGAGGCAGGAGGATTTCCAGTCTGAGGTCAGCCTAGGCTACAGAAAGTCTTTATCTCAGAAAAAAAAAAAAACCTCAGAGACAGGATTCTGGGTATGGGGTCCAGGCAAAGGGTCCCTGCTTCATGGGAGGAGCTCTCGGTGCCTCTGAGCTTCTAAGGAAAAGCTCTACCATCATAGAGACCCTGCTTCAGCTAAACTATCGGTTCACAGGCATAGAGGCAATGCTGGACTGTGGGCATGATGGTGGGTACCCCAGTGTACACACACGATGCCTAGTCTAGCCACAAGTAGGGATGCTTGCTTTGGGGGTAAGGGTGCCATGGAGGGATGGAGGGAGGCTGTTCTGGAAAGGGCCCTCGGGAAGGGCTCTGTAACACGGGACTTCATGTCTCTGCCTGTCCCTGGTCTCTTTCTCCTGTCTCTGTCACTTACTTCTCTAGGCTGGCTTCTCTGGTCATCTGCCTCCATCCCCTTGTGTGCCTTATAATGGGGGCAGTAACCAGCCCAGGAGGGGAGCCTAGGGAGGCAAATCTGGCACAACAGTGAGGGGATGTTGAGATCTTTTTATTTTCTTTAATGTGTGTGCATGCTCACGCCGTGTACACATGAAGGCCGGAAGTCGGAATTCAGTGTACCTTGATCGGTTTCCACCTCATTTTTTGGAGACAAGGTCTCTCACAAAACCCAGACTTTACCATCTCAGGTAGGTTGGCTGGCCAGCCAGCTCCCAGAATCCTCCTGCCTCTGCCCCATCCCCCCAGGGGTGACAGCGAAGAGCCACCATGCTAGAAGGTGCTAAGAATCAAATTCAAGTCCCTACATTTGTGCAGCAGGCACTTTGTCCCCTGAACCATCCCCCCAGACTCTGTCAAGATCTTAGTGGCCCTTCATCCAGGCCCAGAAGAACGGCTCTACCAGGTGGCAGCTAAAGTAGATGGGGGTCATTTGGGGCAAGATACCTGCCCTGAGAGCCACACAGCTCAGCAGGTGCCAGGATAACCAGGATGGGACAATTCTCTCCATCTCCATCCTTCCTCTGTCAGGCTCTCTCTTAAAGCATGGCAGCTGAGGGGGGAGGTGGCTGAGACAAGGGATCGTGGGAGTTTCTGCTACCTGGGGATCACAGAAGAGAGATGAAGAGGGGTGGGGGGGATTCTCCTACTGCTACCTCCACAAACTGGCATGAAGTCACAAGTCAGTCTCTTGCTCTCTGAACTGGGAAGAGCGGTGACCTTGAGGCTTGCTTGCGCTGATCAAACGAGCTAGGAAACTACCAGGAGGACCCTGCGTGCTTGGGAGGGCTCTGTTAGGATGCAGGGATCCTGACCCACGTGAGCACTTTGGATACCATGGCTGATTCCTGTGGTCACACAGCCCTGGGACCAGCCCTAGGGAAAGCTCACCGACATTCCTGAAGTCGTGAGGGCCTCTGCCTACCCCACCCCTAGCAAGGAGTGTACACTGTGACAGAAGAGTGAAGGCCTGTGGAAACGCAGAATGTTCTTTTCCTTTCTGGAAAGGAAATTTCTGAACATTCTTTTATAAGTGCTTACGCTAATAAATTACACCACACATCTGTGACAATCATTAGCACGATTCAAGGCCAGGTTTTGCCATCTGGGCCTGCAGTGGCACCCACCTGCTGTCCTCCATTGTGGGGTCTTGGCGCTGGTTCTGGCCTTGGAGCTGTGAGCGGAACAGAAGTATCGTTCCTGCTGTGAGCCCCAGCCTATCTGACAGAGAAGAGATGGTTGCCTGTCAGGCAATGTCCTGAGGCCCCCCTTCCTATTCATAAGAAACAGTAGGAGTAAGAACTCACGTGACAGGGGCTGGGGAGATGGCTCGACAGTTAGGAGCAAGCCCTGCTCATGCAGAGGACCCTGGTTCAGTTCCTAGCACCCATATGGATGACTCACAACTGCCTATAACTCCAGCTCCAGGGGGATCCATCACCCTCTGCACACAGACACATAAAATAAAAAGAAATAATGAAAAGAAATAAAAAGAGATGCACTTGGGTGATTTGAAGTCTCCGGGGATTGGGGTGGGCCTTGCCAGCAAAGCCTGGCCTGATGGAATCAGCAGCGTAACCAATCCGCAGAGGAGGAGAAAGATGGTTATTGACAGTAACAAACCCTTTCCCAGGATATAGCTTAAATAATCAGGATATCCTTTTTTTCATGTTTGTTATCTCTTCCTTGTATCATTTTTTTTGTCTGCCTGTGTAATTGCACCAGTTAGCATTTGGTGTGGCTGCAAATGTCAGATGATCCAAATTCACAATGACTTCAACAGCCGAGTAACTTCAGTTTCTCGTGTTCCGGTATCCAGAAGTAGGCAGTCTGGAGCTAATGTAGTGATCCCATGATCCAGAACTCAGCCACCTTCTTGTGGGTGACTGTCATTTTCAACAGATGACTTCCTCCCAGTGACTCAAGATCGCTGCCAAGACCCAAATCATGACATCTGCATCCCAGCCAGCTCAGAGGAGGAAGGCATCAGCAATTACGGTCGGCTTTGTCTCTGCTACTGATATAGGTCACGTGTGAACCAGACTGTCCCCTGGAGCCAGGTCTTCATCCCAAGGCCATGCTTTGTTACAAGGAAGGCTGGGAACTAGAATGCATATTCTGGGCAACCGTGTGCCCTGCTGGTGCCTTTGCCAAGGAGGGGAGAGAGACCTAGGGAGGCAGCTGGTGGTTGCAGGCTGATGGGGCTCTGCTGCCTCCTCACATGTAGGTTCTGTGCTGTAATGACTGGTTTGGACCTTTTCCAATTTATTTCACATTCCGGGTAACCATATTAGTGAGAATTGCTTTTCTCCATTTGTGCTATTTCGTTGGGATTTATTTCCCAATGTGTGACAACCTGCCAGGTTGAAGGGTGTGAGGCATTCTCTCTGGCAGGAGCTGCGGACTGGTCTCCGGAACCCTGGGGCGGCGGAGAGTTTCGGAGCCTGTAGTTTTGTTTCCTCCTAAGGTTGTGTTGCCTCCCTCCTCCTTCCTATCTCCTCCCCCTCTCCTTTTTTCCCTTCCCTCTCCTTTCTTACCTTCCTTCCTTTCTTTCTTTAAAAAATATTTTTATTGCCAGACGGTGGTGGCCAATGCTTTTAATCCCAGCACTCGGGAGGCAGAGGCAGGTAGATCTCTATGAGTTCAAAGCCAGCAGCGTTTACAGAGTTCCAGAGTTGCAGGACAGGCTCCAAAGCTGCACAGAGAAACCATCTCTACACACACATGTACACACACATGGTGTGTGTGTATGTATGTAAGTTTATGTGCACAGATATTTTATTTGCCGGCATGTCTGTGCACCACGTACATGAGGTGCCCACTGAGGTCAGAAGGGAGTGTTGGATTCTCAGGAACTGGAGTTACAGATCCATGTAGGTGCTGGAAACTGAGCTCAGGTCCTCTGCAAGAGCCGCCAGTGCTCCTAACCTACTTAGCCATCTTTCCAACCCCGCCCCCCCCTTTCTTTTTGAAACAATGTCTCACTCTGTAGCTTAGGGCTGCCTCAGGCTGGCAGCACAGACCTCCTGCCTCAGAATCCAGAAGGACTGGATCACAAGAGTGAGCCTCCACGCCCAACTACTTTTATTTATTTTGTTTGCTTATGGTTTTTGTTTGTTTGTCTGTTTGGTTTTGGAACAGTCTGGTGTAGCTCAGGCTGAACTGGAACTTGCTATGTAGGCAAGGATAACCTTGAATTCCTGATTCTCTTGCCTCCACCTCCCAAGTTATAGAATTTCAAATATGTGCCACCATTCCCAGCTCATTTTTATGCCTTTTTTTTCCTATTTAAGAGGTTGTGAAGGCTGTTTAATTTTTTAAAGTTTAAAGTTATTGGGGGGGGCGTGCCCATGCCATGGAATATAGTTGGAGGTCAGAGGACAGTTTGGGGGAGTTTGTTCTTTTTCACCTTTGTGGGTCCCAGGGTTTGAACTCAGCTACTCAGACTCTGCAGCAAGTGCCTTTACCTGCTCAGCCACCTCACCCTACTGAATCTCCAATTTTGTATCCCTTGATAGCTAGCTTAGAGTTTTGACCTGGGCTAATTTCCAATCTATATATTCTCGAAGAATAACTAATTTTGTTTCCAATTAGAAGGAAAATTCAAAGCTGAGAAAGCTAAGGCTTGGAAGATGGAGGCACAGGGCAGTTGGGCCAGAGCCCACACTGGAACTAGCTGACCCCTAACCTGGGGTTCATATACACAGGGCTAGTTTAAATGATGAAGCATGGATGCGCCAATGCGGGCTGCCAGCAAGAAGATCGCTGCATGGGAACCTGAGGATCTCCCTAGATGAGGTTTGGTCCTAATGAACCCCTCAGCTTATGCAGGAACCCCTTCTTCTCCTAATCCCTTCATGTGCTCCCCTGTTGCAGAGATGAACCCAGAAAACAGACAAGATGGGCAAGAGGAAGAAGCCCGGCAGGCCTGACTGAGTCCAGGCCATCTTCTCACCTACAAGACTCTGAATGATGTAGTAACTCCAAGAGAGGGCAGGGAGGTGCTGAGAAGTGTAAGGACCGTCTGCCCTCCCTCCCCATGCTCAGCTCACTCTGGCCCTTGCTCACCTGCGTCCACACCGCTGTCCCACCCTGTATCTGCCTAAGGACTCCTGGGGACTCAGCCACACTCTGGCAGCAAGGATTAGGTTTATCTTCATTTCTCTCAGAGAATGGGTATCGGGGTCTCTCGTGACATCCAACGCTCCCTGCGCTTTATCAGTGTGAGCACAGAAGCTGTCACTTTCTCAGGGTCCCCTGTGGCTAGTGGCAGAGCCACCACAGAGTCCAGACTGCAGTTCTATTCTACTCTATAGTGTTTGGGTTTTGTTTGATTGATTTGTTTATGAGGCAGGATCCCACGTATCCCAGAATGCCCTTGAACTTGCCACTAGTAGCTGAGGTTGACCTTGAACTCCTGGTCTGTGTAAGGTAATTTATAGGCGTGTACATTCACACCCAGGATGCAATGCCACTTTATCAGGCTCCCATCGGGACCTTGGTTATTAACTGGAGAAACACGCCTCTTTGGGCCCTCCGAAGGGCTCCAGCTAGTGAGCCTGAGAAGGTGCAGGGAGCCTGAGCCACACAGGCTGTCTTGCAGCTATTTCTCTCCTATGTGTGTCTGAAGGGAAACTGAGGGAGGGACTAGGAAGGGACCCTCAGTGGCTTGCCATGGGCGGGCAGTGCACGTACGTTGAGATATTATAACCAAGGTACCAACTGAGTCCTTAACTCTCAGCAGGGGTGAAAGTCCAGTAGGCTTGCATTTTTCTGGAATTTTCCACAGGAATGTTTCTGAGCTGGTTTGAGAACTCAGGGCACCCTCCACTAAGTCAAGGATATATAAAGAGGGAGGGGGAAAGTGGCAGAGAGGGCTGAGGCAGGGGGAGACTGCTTTAAAGAGAGCTCTAGCCACCCCCACAGAACCAGACTTCTACCTACAAGAAACACCATGATGAAGGAGAGGGGTATAACACGGGTGGGTGAGGATGGGGAGAGCTACAAACCTTCAGCTAACATAGCGTACACTTGACATCTCAGCCCTCAGAAGGTGGACACAGGATCAGGAGTTCAAGGCCAGCCTGGGCTACGTGAGAACCTATCTGTATCGTTTACTTTTCCTGTGGCTGTGATAAACACTTGGGGGGAAAGCAACTTAAGGAAGAAAGGGTTGTCATGGCTCACAGTTTAGGATACAACGTATCATGGTGGAGAAGCCATGACAAGCAGACACCTGAGATGGGTGGTCACGTGGCACTGGTGGTCACATTGCCCGCCTGCACAGTCAGAAACCAGAGAGAGATGAATGCTCAGCTCACTTTGTCCTTTTATACAGTCCAGGAGTCCAACCCAGGGAATGGTGCCACCCATGGTGGGCAGGTCACCCATCTCAATTAAGCTAACCAAGATTAGCCTCCACAGGCTTGCTGAGATGTCTACCCCTTGGGTGACTGGGGTAAGAAATGAAGATTGGTGTCTGCATGAGAAGCCGTAACAGGATTGCCCATACAGGCTCTGCTCCCAACAGCCAAAAGTGGAAACAGCCCAGGTTTCCACCAGGTGTCATGAGCCAATCATCGATGCAATAATTTAGCCACTAAAATTAGCAACCGAGTGTGGCAAGAGGGCAGGTCTGTAGGGCAGAGCATCAATTAAGAGCTCCTGGGAGTGGGTGGGCGTGGGCGTTGGGGACTAGAGACTAATAGGCACAGGATTTCTTCGGGGAAGTAATAAAAATGTCCAAAAATTAATAGTGGTGGAGTTTGCCACTGCTCCAAATACAGTTTTAAAGGTAACCAATAGTGTGCTACAGCGCACAACGCCTGTCTGCGCTCTATGCGCTACCATACAGTTCGCGAGCTTTGGGCA
>LOEQ01002010.1:180688-194319 GCA_001685075.1 Bramus lutescens | reverse complement strand
ACTGGATGGAGGGGGGAGGACCTTGGACTGCCCACAGGGCAAGGAGCCCGGATTTATCTCTGGATTGGAGAGTGAGGGGAGGGTAATTGGGGGGAGGGGAGGGAAATGGGAGGAGGGGAGGAGGTGGAAATTTTTAATAAAAAAATCCAAAAAAATAAGAAAAGCAAAAATCAAAAAAAAAAGTTTTGTAATTAACCAACAAAGCATCATAAATTGCTGCTTAAATGATATTTCTCATACTTTAAAATACAAATTTAATATAATTTCGTTGTTTCTGTGTAGCAGGAGTTATAATACTTGAACATATATAAATGTTCTTTATCTTAACCTTATGCCATAGACTCCTGGACTTTCAGAACAAAATTGAATACTAATTCATAATGGATCGTCTTATAACACATTTCAGAGATTGTGAAATGGAGGAACAGAAATATTAAATGATTATCTACTCATTGAAACAATTTATATGCATATAAATGGTAAGATAACAAGAGTAGCAGAGAATTTACAATAATCCATAAAATTATTAACAAAGCATACCTTAATGAAGGGCACTGACCAAATTGGCTCTTACAATAGAGATGAAACGATTATATTCCTGGACTTACTCTGTATAGTTGATTTCTTTGTCATCCATCCATATTAATACAAAGTAGTCAGCACCTCCTGAAATTCTCCTGAACCTACAAAACCCAATTGGTGTAACATTTATTTAGTCCCAATATTACATATCCCAACGTCTTGTGCTTATTATGCCTATGGAAGGGTAATAAGTACCTTCTTCTAGGACCCTTGCAGTTCCTGTGTTGTTTGGAGTGTGTCTTCCATTATTGTTAAAACGTCAGGTTAATTATTGTATTCTACAAATTTTACTTTGTCTGAATGTTTATTTCATTCAGCTTTGTTTTTAACTCTTGGTGTGGAAAATTCTTCTGACTATATTTTGCTTTTATTGGTTGTTGAGAGGAAAAAGACAGAGTTAAGAGATGCCATGTAGCCACCAGCTTCTGTATGATTATTTTGGAGTCTGAGCAGTCGAGAAACAAACAGCCTGCAACTACAAACTCTGACCTCTATCATATGAAATTAATCAAATGAATAGGACCAAGGCTGACAATATCAATGCTTTGTAACTCGATTACCTCTATAAACATCAATTTCTTTTCTCATGTAATTCACCACTTGTACCTGTTGGTATCCTTTGGCATATCAAGAAGTAGTGTATAGGAAGGCAAATGATTGCTTCCTGGTGTAATATCCTGTCACTGAGATTCTTTAAAGTTTCAATGTCCAGAGGCATGCTAAAATCAGAACAATTATCAGTTTGCCTCACTAGTAGTCTGTTTGACCTGCTTTATCTATCAGATTTTGCCTCCGAGTGAACATTCAGACCTTTAAATTGTATAACAAACCCAATATGTGAGATGACTACTAAGAAATTCTCATGCTATCAAAAATGCTTCAGTAATTAAACTGGGCAAAGATCACAACAGGTTTTAGGAGCAAAGTGGTAAAAAATATTGAGTGGTATAATTGGTGATTAAAATACCAAATTTCTACAATTTGTTCATAGGACTAGAATTCAGATGCTTAAAAATGGTTGAAGCCCATAAATAAATGAGATTGCATAAAATATGTCAATATTGTTAAAGAACTATAAAAACCATTTCATTATCCGTATGCATAAAACATAACATAGTCTAACAAAATATAATGAAGGCAGCTATGCTCACCACTAGACCAACAATAGAGGGGAGTGGAAGGGAGGGGAGTGGAAAAAATTATATAGCTCAATAAAAGCAGTTTAAAAATATTATGACTGAAAAAGAATCAAGATTTTCTGTCTGTTATTGAGAAATGTACAGAAAGAAAGAAAAACATAATTTCTTCCTTGACAGATTCTCTGTCTTAGAGTTTCTATTGTTGCAACAAAACACCATGACAAAAAGTGAGTTGGGAAGGAAAGGGTTCATGCAGCTGACGTTTTCACACCTCTGTTCATCACCAAAAGAAGTCAGAACAGGAATTCAATCAGGGCAGGAATCTGGAGGTAAGAGCTGATGCAGAGGCTGTGGAGGAGTGCTGCTTACTTGCTTGCTCAACATAGCTTACTCAGTATGTTTTCTTATAGAGACCAGGATGACTTCCAGCCCAGGGCTGAAACAACCCACCATGTGCTGGGCCCTCCTCTATTGATCACTAATAGAGAAAATGTCTTACAGCTGGATCTCATGAAGGCATTTCCTCAGCTGAGACTGCTTCCACTCTAATGACTCTTTCTTGTGCCAAATTAATACACAAAACCAAACAGTACACTCTGTAATATCATATGCAGACAATGATGATCTGAGAAGCAACAAGTACAAAGACTTCTCACGGTATTTCCATCACACAATCCTTAAATCACTTTTATAGTGGATCGTGTGTCTGTGGCTTTGCAGGGCCTGCCTTCCTGCAAAAATCAGGTGCTTCTCCACGGCAAGAGGCACATGACAGGGCAGGAGAGAGGAGAGGGCAACTGGAAGGCACAGTCCAGTGGATGAGCAGTTAACCACCACCACCTTTCATGTGTAAAACACCTTTCATGTGAAATAAAAGATGAATAAAAAGATGACAAGCTGAAAACAATGAATCTATGGTAGCCAGGAAGGGCCCAAATCTGTTCTCCTTTGTATTGCTAAGATGGAACACTGGAGTGCCAATATTCAGTCATCCATTTGCTAGTTCCTCATCAGAGGCAATGTTCAATCTTGCAACCACTTGGCTAAGCAAAACTGTTAACAAAATCAGAGCCATCATCAGGTCAAATGACAACAAAAGCATGTAGTCATTGAAGGGACAGTGCATCTTCTTTAAAGTTAGCTGTTAGTTATAACTCATACATATGTGTATATGTTTATATATATGTGTATATCCTATTTAAAGTAAACAATTTTATGCAAAATATAAAATACTTATTCTGCATTAGCTCTCTGATTTAATATACCTATTGGTGCACTTTATTGTTTTCCTAATTTTGTATATTATAAAATTTTAAGATACAGCAAATTCTTTGTCGTATCCTTTCCTTCACCCATAATAGAATTTTCTACACAATAAGAACCAATCAGTCACTAAGAATAAACCATTTTTTTATTTGTTTATTTGTAAGGCAACATCTCATTACACAACACTGGGGGATTAGGAACTGGGTAATGAAAACTAATGAACTAGGTGGTCTTAGACTTGCAATGATCCCCCTGTCTTTGCTTTAAGTGCTGAGATTATAGGTATGGATTGCCACATGTACCTACAAACCAGTCACTCTAGAGCCTAAAAATGTAAATATATATAATTTCAAGTCCTTTATCTCAAAAGATAATAAAATCCAAATAATTTGATATTTAAGCAAAATCTGGGGCTTATAAGAAATAAAAGGCAATTCATAAACTTTGTCTAAGTAAAACAACTTTCTAACTGTAAGCCAGGAGAGAACACTGGTTAAGTTTCTCACTAGAAATCATCATCTACTTTATTCCCAGCACTAGGCTGCATATCATGATGATCAGTAGCCTCCAAAGGTTTTTGAAATATACACTAAGCTGAAAACTCTTCAGCACAGCAAACCTCAAATTTATGTCCTCTTCAGTCTTTGCCATTTCAGTGGTAATTTACTACTTGGACTGGAGATAATAAGGAAATACTATATATTTCCATTCACCTACATGGACAAGAGACTTCAGTGACTAGTTTACTTTATAGCACTGTAGCTCTTCAAAAGCATTCTTATCCTTTCTCTGTAGATTTGTGTGTGCTAATTTAACATAAATCAGTGTTTCCATTGCCTATTACTTTAAATTTAGAGGGCTTGTCAATTATTTTATTTATCTGGAGGGACAAACAAACATAGAGTATATGGATATAATTTTAGAATGCCTGTTGAAAGAGGAGTGAGGGAATGGAGAAGAGTAGAGGGAGCATCTTCTGCTCTAATGGAGAAATTTGAATAAAGTATTGTTTTATATAAGTGTTTCTCCTGATAGAGGATGCCTCTTTACAGATGTTACTGTTCCAATACCCAAGAAGAGCAAATAATGCTTCCCTAGAAGCCACAGCAGGTTAACATCTAACTTGATATTAAATATTTCAAAAATCAGTGGAACAAAATGTAATGGATATTGAAATATTTATTCAGTCTTATTTGGTAGACTATAGTGATTTGTGTCAATTTATCAAAGTCTTTCCTTTAATAGTATCTGTAGATCCTACAGGAACCATAATCCATACATTATCTTACATCCACTATGCACAGACCCTGGGATCCTCAACAAGGCATGAGCACAATTTACCCAGTTCTACATAGGTGCAGTCCTACTCACAAGCCTCTTTGCATAACTATAACTAAGCAGTTGCTTCTCAAAAGAGAGTACAATTGATACTTTTTAAAAATCCATTGTGTGTCTCTCTCTCCTATCTTAAAACATTGTAGGGCTTTTCATATTATGAAACCTCAGTTTCAAGTTGGAAATGAATAATGTTATATCTATTAGAAATTTTTCACTAATTGTTTTGACATATTTTCTTTTATTATGTGATTATAAAGTTTAGACTCCACAAATACTTAAATTTCATTTCTAAAGATAAATCTTGAAAATTTAAGCTGTTCTACACTGTTAGAAAAATGATGTAATTCAATAAAATGACTATCCTAGAATGATGGCTACCAGTTATTTTAAAATATTGTCTTAATTAATTTTGATGTCATTTTTGTTGAGACAGTGTTTCTCTGTGTAACAACCCTATCTTTCCTGGAATTAGCTCTTGTAGACAAGGCTGGCCTTGAACTCATAGAGATCTGCCTGCCTCTGCCTCCTGAGTGCTGGGATTAAAGGCATGTGCCACACTACCTGGTGGTGTCAAATTTTTAATATAATTAATTGCTACAAAGTAGCTCTTAATAAAATTTGAATGAAGAAATCATAACAAATATTTTCTGCTTCACTATATGAAGTTCATACCCTCTGTGTGCTGTGATTACCATTAATGAATAAAAATAACTGCTTTGGACCTAGAGCAAGGCAGAACTTAGGTAGGCAGGGAAAGCTAGACTGAATGCTGGGAAAAAGAAGGGCTGAGTCAGAAAGACACCATGGAGCTGCTGCCAGAGTCACACTGCCAAAACTTTGCTGGTAAGCCACTGTCACATGGTGATACACAGATTAATGGAGATGGGTTAAATTAGTATGTTAGAGTTAGCCAACAAGAAGCTAGAGCTAATGGGCCAAGCTGTGAATTAAATAATACAGTTTCTCTGTGATTATTTCAGGGCTAAGAGGTCAGGAACCCAAAAGCAGCCTGCTGCTACAAATTAGCATGCCAACATGGTGGGCTAAATCCATGTAAAACCTGCGAGAGAATTGCAAAGGAACTCTAGACACACAGAAAAAAAAGTTAGGCTCATTTTTTTTTCAGCTGGCCTCTTGCTGCAGCACCTTTAAGAGATGTTTTCCTGACTTAGCTGTAGCAGGAAAAATCCTACACCATTTTGAAATGCTGGATTTCTGGGCCAGGCTGCCAGTGCAAACTCTGACTCCTTCAGCCAGGATGCCTGGTTACAGAGCATTTGAGTGGGGTTTGTGAGCCCACTGCTGCAGTTTGCCTAATGGCAACACGGAATGGCTGTTTACTTAGGAAATATTATATACTTCTGGAGTCTTTGATGGAGTTGAATAATTTATAGTTATAATTATATTTTCCTTAGTTATGATAAAAGATAAAGTAGATATAAATATTATTGTTTGATACCTGTATTATTATATGTAATTTTACTAAGTTAAAGTTAAAACCTTCCTTTTATTTAAACAGAAAAGGAGAGGTGAAGTTGGAGTCTCATATATGTGCTATGATTATCATTAATGAATAAAGAAACTGCTTTGCACCTATAACAGGGCAGAACTTAGGTAGGCAGGGAAAGCTAAGCTGAATGCTAGGAAAAAGGAGGGCAGAGTCATAGAGACACCATGGAGCAGCCTTCAGAGTCAGACTACTGAAAGGTTACCAGTAAGCCACTGTTGCATGGTGATACACAGATTAATGAAGACAGGTTAAATTAATAGGTAAGAGTTAGCCAATAAGAAGCTAGAGCTAATGGGCCAAGCAGTGATTTAAATAATACTGTTTCTGTGTGATTATTGCAAGGCTAAGCATCCAGGAAACAACAAGTGCCCTGCTGCTATAAATATAGGCCTTTCAAATTGTGAATTGTCTCCACTTGGAATACCTTTGGTTAACCACGATTCTAATCATTAAATATTGGTATGCAAAGGGGAAACTAGTAAATCCATATATATATGTTTTATGATTTAATAATTATTTTTAATAATTAACTTTCTGCATGCTAATTATGTGTATATAGAAAATGCAACTAAGGTTTCCTTTAAAAATTGCAAACACCCATGGCTCATTCTTTGAAATTGAATGCTTTTTACCAACAAGTGAAAGGCATAATATAGCTCTTGAAAATAATTTGTTAATCTGAGATTGTTTTAGATGAGAGATTACAAAGAGATAGAAGCCAAATGAAAGTTACAGAGCTCCCTATTCATCTTCTGGAATGATGCTATGTAGTGTCAGGTTTTCATAGCTATTCATGTTGAAGGACTCAAAGAAGGAACATTGGATCCCATATTTTTCTGCATTGAAAGGATCTTCAAACTCACTGATTGTGAATCTGTGTCTGATAAATCATTCCCACTTCTAAAACCTCATAAAATTATATATATATATATTCTGATATATATGGATATATGCATATACATACACACAGACACACACACACACACACACACACACACACACACACACACCTTTAAATAATTGGGGCACGCTGGCTGTGTGTGGCAGCATATTTGAAAGGCTGCCGCAAGAGAATCAGCTGAGTCCAAAAGCAAGGCCAGTCTGGGGTGTGGCTCAGTGGTAGAGAAGTTATCTGGCAAGGCCAGTGTCAGGCATTAGATTTGGTCTCTAATACAAAGATACAAGGCCAGACGGGGAAACATACCAAGACCCTTCGTCAAAACAGAGGTGGGGCTGGGGTGTAGCTCAGCTGGCAGAGAGCTGCCTAGCATGCACCCCAGTTCTGCACAAGCCTGGTGGTGCATACCCACAATCTCAGCACTCAGGATGCAAAGGTAGGAGGGTCAGGAGTTCAAGGTCACCCTTTGCTAAGTAGTGTGTCTGAGGTCAGCCTGAGTTATATGAAATTCTTGTCTTAAAAAAAAAAACCTCAGAGGCTGGTGCGGTGACTCAGTGGGTGAAAGAGCTTGCAAGGCTGGCAATTTGACTTTGACCACTGGAACCTGTGTGAGAAGATTAGAGAAGGCACACATCTCTAATCCCAGCAATCCCATGGTAAAATGGAAAGTCTTGGGAGAATTGCTCAGACGCTCTCAGATCAGCTAGCCTGGGGTACCACAGTGGCAAAAACAAGAGAGACCTCACCTCAGCAAGTTGACAGGAAGAACCGACTCCCCAGAGTTGTCCTCTGACCTCTGGCACATATGTGCCGTGGCACAGGTGCCTGTAGTCACACATACATCGCACACATTCACATGCAATACTAATAAAAGAGACAAGGAGGACAGCTCCACACATTACATCCCCAGAACCCACAGGTCCAGGGGAGCACAGCGCCCCGCACGTTGTCCTCTGACTCACAGACTTGCTGCGGCACCCCATACCCCAACACACATGTAACAAGCATGAAATACATAAAAATGTATTTAAAAAACTCAGATGAGGTTTATGCACATTTTGTTTGTAACTTGTGTATAAGTGTGTATGGGTAGTGAATGGAGATCCCTCAGAGCAGAGGTTAGAGTAGCTATGAGCGGCCAGGGTGGATACTGAGAACTGTATTCAGGTCCTCTGGAGAAACAGCAAAGGCTCTTGACCACTGATCTCTCAAGCTACCACTGTTACAAAAAAATTATTACATCATGGCATTCACAATTAAAATGAAAATTTTAATATCTTTAATGCTAGAACTTGGAGGCTAAAGCAGGCAGATCTCTGAGTTTGAGATCAGCCTGGTCTACACAGCAAATTCTGTTCTACAAAGGGCTATACAGTGAGATCCTGACTGAAAAAATAAACAAACAGGAGCTGGAGAGATGGCTCAGAGATTAAGAGCATTGACCACTCTTCCAAAGGACCTGGGTTCAGTTCCCAGAACCCGCACTGTGGCTCACAGCAGGTTCCAAGGGACCTGACATGCTCTCACAGACACACCTGCAGGTAAAATACACTAATACACATAAAATAAATATAAATACATTTAAAGTACTGGGGGGAAAACAACCTGTTTTGGCCTATGAGGGCACCAAACATAAATGTAGGACACAGACAAAACATCCATACACATAAAATTAATTTTTAAAATTAAACAAATAGGCCATTTTCAGAGATAAACAGGCTATGTCACAACCGGGCATGACAGTGCACGCCTGTAATCTGAGCACTCAGGAGGCCGAGGTGGGAGGATCACAAGTGGTACAGTGAGAGACCCCGCTGCAGAGGAATCTATATTCAGGGGCTGAGAGTCCCTAGTAAAGCGTGAGCCATGAGAACACGAGGAACCCAGTTCAGCACCCACAACAAAAGCTGACAGCTATTACAGGCTCCTCTAATCCCAGCACCAGGACGGCAGTCAGGAGGATCTCGGGGCGCACAGGCCAGCCATTCTAGCCTAATCACCAATTCCAGGTTCAGTGTGAGACCCTCTTTCAAAGAATAAGGAGGCAAGATTGCTCAGTGGGTGAAGACACTTACTGCACAGGTCTGAAAACCTGAGTGTGATTCCCAGAACACAAAGATGCGGGAGAACCAGCTCCACAAAGCTGTCCTCTGGCATCAAGGTAAACTGTGGCACATCCGCATCCACGGCGCACTGTGGCACACCCGCATTCACGGAGCACTGTGGCACATCTGCATCCACGGTGCACTGTGGCACACCCGCATCCACGGCTCACTGTGGCACATCCTCATCCACGGAACACTGTGGCACATCCGCATCCACAGTGCACTGTGACACACCTGCATCCATGGTGCACTATAGCACATCCACAGTGTACTGTGGCTCATCCATGGCCCACTGTGGCAAATCCACAGCACACTGTGGGACATATGCATCCACAGTGCACTATGGCACATCCACAGTGCACTGTGGCACATCCATGGTACACTATGGCACATCCACAGTGCACTGTGGCACATCCATGGTACACTATGGCACATCCATGGTGCACTGTGGCACATCCATGGTACACTATGGCACATCCACGGTGCACTATGGCACATCCACGGTGCACTGTAGCACACTGTGGAAATACACATCCACATAAGTCATGTAACTCACAGAAACAAAAAAAATGAAAAGACAGAGAAGCAATCTGGGCAGTGGTAACACACGCCTTTAATCCCAGCACTGGGGAGGCAGAAGCAGGTGGATCTCTGCTTCCAGGTCAGCCTGGTCTACAGAGCGAGTTCTAGGACAGGCTCCAAAGCTACAGAGAAAACCTGTCTGGGGGGAAAAAAGATGGAGAAGCAAGTGAAGAAGACACCTGACAGGGACCTCTAACTTCCACATGTGCACCACGGATGCATAGGTGCCACGTGCATACATACATGGCCATGTTCACACTGTTTCAATTAGGAGGGCGTCGCAGGATGTGAACACACGCACGCACACACATACACACGCAGGCGCACTCACACACGCGCGCACACGCACGCACTAGAGTGAGGGAATGCTCACACAGAATTTCAAAATCCACTTCACACACAGCCCGGGCTTATGACGAGAGTCTACCAGCACAGTTCCTGTTCTGATGCTTTAGCAATTCCCTCTTAGTCACAGAGCACTCTCACCCCACATTCTAAGATTTGGGGTTGCTCAGGGCCTAGCGGCAACAGAGCTGTACTATGATGGGTCTCGGGGCAAGCACCCTCTGAGGTGTTGGCCTCAGGTGAAGTTGTGTTTCTTGAGACAAAGTCTCATGTAGTGCAGGCTGGTCTCAAACTCTGCGTCTGAGGATGACCCTGAGCTCCAGATTCACCAGCTGTTATCTCCTGGACACGGATTACAGATGTGCACCAGACTCATGCAGAAGAGAGCCATCATCCTGACACTGAAGGGCAAATCACCCCAATCGTGTCTTAGGGTGCCTATTGCTGTGAAGGGACCCCATGAAACATTTAATTGGGAGTGGCTTATAGTTTCAGAGGTTTAGTCCATTACCATCATGGTGGGGAAACATGGCAGTGTGTGGGCAGCCAATAAGAAGTGAACTGTCTCGCTGGGTGTGGCTTGAGCAAATATGAGACCTCAAAAGCCCACCCCCAGTGACACATTCCCTCCAACAAGACCACACTTCCTGATAGTGCCACTCTCTTATGGGGGGCATTTTCTTTTAAACCACCACACATAGTAAAGGGTCTCTTGGGGCCCACCTCACAAGGGGATCCCCTGCTATCATCATACCTGGCCTACAGTGGGGGAGCACGTGTTCCCCCCAGGAACTATTAGGGACTAATCAGGAGTTGTTTCATTTGAACTTTAATTCATTTGAGATGTCTCAACTCCCAGGTTTAGGATTCTGAGGTTGTCGATGCTCCTGAGTGGTACAGTGCTTGGCTAAGCATCCTCAAGACAAGCCGGGCCCGCCATCACACTCACCACGGTTCAGGGTCCCACTCTTTCCAGATCCGCCTGCCTCTGCCTCCGGAATGAGCCACCACCAAGGACTGGCTTACATTCCAGGCACCGGTCCATCTCTGAAGGAAGATGGGAGCCTGGAGGTAGGAGCTGAAGCACAGGCCTGAAGGCCGCTCATTCGCCTCGTGGTACTTGACCCGGCTCTCTCGGCTAGCTCAGGCCCACGTGCCCGGTGGCACCGCCCACAGTTAGCGAGGCCCTCCCACATTAGCGTCAATCAAGATAAGGTCCCTAGAGGCTTGCATACGGTGGGAACACTTTTATCAACTGAGAGTCCCTTTTCTCAAGTGACTCCAGCTGGAGTCAAGCTGACAAAAAGCTAGGACAATGTCTGAAAGCTGACAAGCCTGCAAATTCGATCACCATAATTTGGCAACTCAAAATTCAAATTCAATTCAAAGCTGTTAGGAGCAGCAGATGACTGTAGTAACACTAGGTTTGGGGGCTCAAAAAAAAAAAAAAGACCACACAATCTTGTGAATTTTGGTAAGAAGTTTTACTTCAGAAGAATGCAAGGCTGTGACAAATCAAGCAGGCAAGCATGCCAAGAATGGGTCCTGCTGGGGTCTTACTCCTAATGCAAAAGGATTCTGCGCCCTGCTGCCTGGTCAGACCTCGGCCTCACACCCCCACTTGATTGGGTGACTTAAAATGACAGAGTTGACAAGTACTGTGCAATGTGAGCTGACCACAATCATGCATGCATATAAATTTATATAAAATATAAATTTAAATAATATATACACTTAAATCAAACAGCTTTATTAAAACTAATGGAGAACTTTCATAAAATAACAGCAAAAGGTTAAATTCACTATGTATGAATCACTTATGTACCTAATTTTAACAGCATACGTATGTGCACACGCACAAACACGTATGTAGACACACATTTTTTTCCTCTTAAACCTGAGTATACTGCAAGGGGACAGCCGACTAAGCACCCAGAGCCCTAAATATATTTTTTTCTTTTTGTCCGAGACAGGGTTTCTCTGTGGAACAGTCCTGCTCTGCCATCCTGGAACCCACTCTGTAGAGCAGGCTGGCCTCGAACTCACAGAGATGCACCTGCCTCTGCCTCCGAGTGCTGGGATTAAAGGCCTGCGCCTCCACCGCCAAGTCCTAAATATATTTTAATGTCAGAGTTACAATGGCAAAAAAAAAAAAGATACAAGCAGTTGCTGAATTTTCCATTCTGCATGCAGTATTAGCAGCTTAAAACAATGCTCATTTGTTTACCAGTTTTGCAAATAAATGTGAGGCTAAGACAGCCTGTCATGCATATATTTTTATTTCAAAGTGCCAACTCTGAAGGAATTTCAGTGGTTTTTTTGTTTGTTTGATTGATTTTGTTTTGTTTTGAGGCATGGTTTCTCTGTGTAACAGCTCTGGCTGTCCCAGAACTCCTTTGTAGAATGGGCTGGCCTTGACCTCACAGAGAGGCCTGCCTCTGTCTCCAGAGTGCTGAGACCAAAGGTGTGCGTTACCACACCTGGTCTGGAATTTGTTTCTGCCAAGCATCCTTGTAATTTGTAACATGGTTTTGCCTTATTTAACCCTGTGCTAGAAAAGGGTTGCTATGTAGTTCAAGAATACAAGCAACCCAATGCCCAAACCCCATCCTTATTATTTAATTATTATTAAAAATGGGACCAATTTTTGTTGTTGTTTTGAGCAGAGTCTCACACAGCTCAGGGTGGCCTCAGACTTGCTGTGCAGCCCAGGCTCACTTGGAACCCTCAGATTTAAGGTGACCCCCCCCCCTGGGTCTTCAGCTACAGGAATCACAGATGTGAACCACCACACCATTCTGATTTTGATCTCACATCAGCGTACACAGTCTAAAACTCTCCTTAAAGGCCAGTGAGGCAAGAGTGGCTAGTCAGGGAGTGGGCTACACACACTATCATGGACAAGATCTCACTATACTGTGTAGCTCTAGCTGACCTGGAAGTTGCTATGTAGACCAGGATGGTTTCCAACTCAGAGATCAGACCGTCTCTGCCTCCCGAGAGCTGGGATTAAAGGTGTGGGCCACCACTCCACCTTCCCCCTAACAGTTCTGGAGGCTAGAAGCCCAAGTTCCAGGTCCCATCAGGCTGACTTCTCCTGGGGGCTCTTTTCTCGGCATCTGGACCACCCAGTGATGCTGTACCCTCCATATTCTCCAGTACGACCCGAACCATGGCCTTAAGGGAGTTCCCCTCTGCCCCAGAGTCCTTCATCTCTGCAGCTACTCTGGCAACATTTAATTAACCTTCCTTCCTTTTTCCCTCCCCTCCCCTTTCCCCTTTGAGATAGTGCCCCGTTACTTAGTCCAGGCAGGACTTGAACCCAGTCTCCCTGCCCCAACCTCTTAGATGCCAGGATTCTGCTGTGACAACCATGCCCGATGAACACAGGGAGAAGAATTTTAGTTTTTATGCTGGGAATTGAAACCAGTCCTTGGCAAGCGTTCTACCACTGAGCCACACTGCCAGCTCTAGTAACCGATTGTCTTAAACTATGTTGCTTAAATTACTACATAGTTTCTGTCTGCTGATGGGATACAAGGAAGGAAGCGTTAACAGCAGCCCAGCTTGGTGCTGCTGGGGAGGCTGTGTAACCTGCAGACGGCAGGCCAGACAGTGGCACCCCTTGTCCATCTGGAGAGTCATGCTTTGTCAGCTTTCAGAAGAGGAGGCTTCAGCTCCCTCTGCCTGCTCCCCCATGGAGACCCCTGCTGAGAAAAGATGTTCAACAGCTTCTTGACCCTGGACGTGGACGGACCTCCGGCATTCACCTGTCTCCTTATTCCTTCCACTTCCACAGCATACACTGACTTTTTTTTTAAATATTTATTTATTATGTATACAATATTCTGTCTGTGTATGCCTGA
>LOEQ01002010.1:31927-43584 GCA_001685075.1 Bramus lutescens | reverse complement strand
TGCTGCGACCTTTAATACAGTTCCTGACATTGTGGTGACCCCAGCCATAAAATTTTCATTGCCACTCCATAACTATGATTTTACTACTGTTATTAATCATAATATAAATATCTGTTTTCTGATGGTTTTAAGCAACTCCTATGAAAGGGTCCTTCAACCTCCAAAGGGGTCATGACCCACAGGTTGAGAACCACTGGTGGCGCTTGAGGAAAGGTCCTTGACCAAGTCCTTTTGGGGGGATTTTAGAGAGAATTTCTCTGTGTAGTCCTGGCTGTCCTGGAACTCACTCTGTAGACCAGGCTGGCCTTGAACTCAGAGCTGGCCTTCATCTGCATCCCAATTGCTGGGATTAAAGGTGTGCACCACCATCCAGCTCCTGACCAAGTCTTAAACAAAAACGCCTGTGGTTTTAGACCTGTAATCCCAGCTAATTGGGAGACTGGCATGGGTTAGAAAGTCTGCTTCGGTTACAGAATAAGTTCAAGGACAGCCTGGACCATGTCTTAAAAGTAAAGTCATGAGCAGGGAAATGGCTGAGCGGTTAAGAGCCCTGGCTGCTCATTGGTCCTGAGTTCAATTCCCAGCACCACATGATGCCCAGTCATCTGTAATGGGATCTGGTGCCTTCTTTTGGTGTGTAGGTGTATGTGCAGATAGAGCACCATATTTATATATATAATAAATAAAAATTTAAAAAATATTTTAAAAGAGCCAGGAATGTAGTTGAGTGACAGGAAGCTTGTGAGGTGGACAGCAGTCCATAGGTTCCTTTTACCACGGGGGAAATTCCAGGTGAAAGAAGCTATCCAGAAAAAATAATTTGAGGTCATTCCCTCCACCCCATTCACTTTCAGGTCCTTGGCCAGTGGCCTCTTTGAGGCGTCACCTAAGGATCTGGCTGTTGCTGCCCTAGGAGGGAAAGGAGGGAGACTCTGAAAGCCGCTCTTGATTGGCCATATGTCTTGTGGGCGGAGTCAGCGCTGTCCTTACGGAGCTTGNAAAGGAGGGAGACTCTGAAAGCCGCTCTTGATTGGCCATATGTCTTGTGGGCGGAGTCAGCGCTGTCCTTACGGAGCTTGCCCAGTCCACTGCCATTCTCCCCTTCCTGGGGGCCAGTTCCACCTTTTCCAGTCTCGCTGTGGCTCCCAGGATCCTTGAGGCTCATCCGGCACAGCACTAGGTTGGGGGCCACAGGCTCACCCCAGACCTGGCCGCGGGAATCCGTGGTCCTTTCTGGCTTTCTGTGCTTAACCACCTGCTCTACCCCTTCCTCCAGGTGTCAGTCTTGGGGATCCCCGTGTTCTGGTCTCACATTATAGCCCTGGCTGTCCTGGACTTGCTGTGTGGATCAGGAACTCAGAAATCCTCCCGCCTCTGCCTCCTGAGGGCTGAGATTAAAGGTGCTCCCAAAGAATCCATTGTCTTTGGATGGACACCTTGCTCAGCCTAGATATAGTGGGGAAGGCTTGGTCTTGTGTCAAAGCAGTGTGGTAGACTTTTGACTTCCCTTGGGAAGCCTTACTCTCTCTGAGGAGTGGATGGGGTGGGGGAGAAGGGGAGGGAACAGGAGGAGAGGGAACTGGGATTGGTTTGTAAAATGAGAAAGGATTGTTTTTTTAAAAATTAAATAATTAAAAAAAGGTGTTCCAAAAGAAACCGGGAACCCTTTCTTTGTGTTACATCTAAGCTAGTGGGGCTGAGGTGTGTGGTTCAGGTATGACGTGCTCAACATGCAGGGTTGAATCCCTGGCAACACCAACAACTAAAGAGATAGAAAGTAACACTGATGTGAGGGGCTTGAAAAGTTTCTGAACCCCATAAACCGCTCCGTCTGACAATAATCCGAATCAGACCAAACTAGAAACAGCCCAGGTTAATGGACACCAGTGCTTCCGGATGGCATTCCAGTCCCCCAGAGAGGAGACAGGGAAGGAAGACCAGAAAGCTATGTGTTTAATGTGTGTGTGGGGGGGGAGTTTAAATTCCCTTTGCGAGTGGTCTTGAGTATCCGGGTAGGGCTCATCTTTTCAGGGGCTTTCTTGTGGGCAGAGTCTGGACTGAGGCAACTCCCAGGGGAGGGGACTTGGGATGGAACTTCCACCCCAACATTCCAGACTCTGGATATATGGATGCCAGGGGCTGGGGTGTGGCTTCCATCCAAACAGGGCTGTGCAGGAGACAGCCAGTTCTTCAGTGCAGCCCAAACAGCCTTTGGCTCTCTCGGTCCTGGGACCTTCGGAAGCCGCGATGCCGCTAACCGCCGCCAGGGGGCAGCAGGACCCAGGAGTAGGAATTGGTCTGGGTCTTGGCTCACCAAGCTGCTGTGGGCTTTGAATGCTGGGTAAGGCAGGGAGTCATGACCTATGTCAGCTTCATCCTGAAGCAGCAAAGCATTTTTCCTTTAGCCCCGAATCCTGTTTTGTGATTTGCGAGGGTTTGTGGTTCTGACAGGCCAGAAAAGGGTGCTGGATCCCCAGGACTGGAGTTATGGGTGGTTTAAGCCTCCCCATGGGTCTCCTATAAGGGAGCAAGCGCTCTTAATTGTGGATCCAGAAGGTCATCTGGGTGATGATTTCTCTGCCTCTCTGAGCTAGCAGGCTTTTATCCCAGCATCTGGCTTACGAGTCTTTATTGGTAAAACTGAACAATTGAAATTTTATTAAAAATGTTTGACACTTCAACCTGTGGTGTGAGCACACAGGCCGAGAAATCATGCTAGCTGCAGACAAACTGAGAAGCCATCAGGTTTGCTAAGACAGCTGGGAAGTCCTCAAAGAGAAAGCTAAGTAATATTAGAAGGAAAAATATTTTCCACATCAAGGGTGGGAAAAAAAATAACACAGGGCATCAGGACCCTGCTACTCAGTTACTTAGATGGCCTGAAAACAGAAGCAGAAAATGAAATGAATGGACTGAGATCGCCATAATACTAATCATAATTAATATCAGTCTGCTCACTATAGTTCATCCTTAATAGTCATAGCTTTTTAGTGCTAAATATGAAAAGTTTTAATAACTGTGCCAAATATAAAAAGTGTATTTATTAGATACAAGCCTTATAAAGATTTATAAGTGAAAATAAGAAAAATACACAAGCGCAAACAGGAATTTAGACAAGAACCTACTGTGCGGCCTCAAGATGAAACTGAAGAGGGCCAGCCCAAGGTTATTAGAAAATCAACCTTAGTTTATCCAGTTACTACAAATAAAAAGCTACCCTCAGGCAATAGGCACCTCCAAGGCTTTGCAGATGTTAAATGAAATCCTATAGACATATTACATTTGAAGGGTTTTAAGGAAGGGGTCATTTCATGTGTATGCCATCATCCTATGTGAAGAAGACGTTAAATTCATGGGCAACTCAGAATAGAATTATACTCGAAGACTGGAAAGGTTTGGTGACAGCAGTATTGGAACCTGGTCCTCAGTTACAGTGGTGAACATGGTGGACAGAGGAAGCCAGGGCCCTAGAACAATGAAATAGGGCAGAGGTACTGATAATTCCCAAGAGCAGTTTCTAGGTGAAGGTCAGTGTGCTAGGTTACAAAGGCGACATGGATTTGATGACCACACCTTGCTGCTGTGTCATTTAGCAAATATTTGT
This sequence comes from Bramus lutescens, assembly GCA_001685075.1. Lineage (NCBI taxonomy): Eukaryota > Metazoa > Chordata > Mammalia > Rodentia > Cricetidae > Bramus > Bramus lutescens. Next base: position 39,980 of record LOEQ01002010.1, on the reverse strand, counting down.
GATAAGGTTGAAGGATCAGAAAAGAAGTCTGAGTCGTTTACCATACAAGGCCCCAAAGACAACTTCATTGATTTTTTGCAAAGATTGATTTCAGGTGTAAATAGAATAATGTTAGATTTCAGAATTCCGACAAATATTAATTGAATCTTTGGCTTTTGAAAATGCTAATTCAGAATGCAAAAGGATGATCATGTCTTTAAAGGAAAGATCAGGACCAATAAATGAATGGATTAGAAAATACAGCTGATACTGGATCTCAGGTTTATAATGATACTTTGATAGAGAAGTGATTTCTAAAAATTTTAAGAAAAATCAAAATGTCAGATGTTTTAACTGTGGTAAGCAAAGTCATGTGAAATGGGATTATAGCCAAGGAATTCCAGGAAACAACGTCTTTTTTTCTAGAAAGAATCCAAACAGAAGGCCCCAGCCTTCTGGAGTATGCAGAAGGTGTTACAAAGCCAGCGTTGGACTAATGAATGCAGATCAACATGGGACAAGCAAGGTAACCCTTTGCCATAGGGAAATGCCAAAGGGGACCTCTCACAGGCTCCAGGGTTCATTTTAGTTCAATCATTCCCTGTCAGCATTGGAGAAAGTCATCCACAGAGCAATTAAAAGACTTAATGCCTGTTTGTTGAAAACAGCACTGCTCTGGATGTGATCAAGGACAGAACAGCCTCAGTAGAAAAGACAAAAAATTCAGGAGAGACAAGAAAACAAGTATTTTTGGCAAACTGCTGTAAATGATCAGAGACGAAAGCTAAAATACAGATAAATGGCATTGAGATGGAAGGTTTACTAGACACAGGTGCAGGTGGAACAACAATTTCACCAAAATCTTAGCATCCTGCTTGGCCTCTTCAGGAGGTCAATGTTCAGCTTCTAGGGATTGGAACTTTATCTCAGGTAAAACAAAGTGCAAGGTGAGTTGAATGTATAGGGTCAGAAGGACAAACAGGAAACCCGACTTTTCCGCAAAAATCCACTGCCCATCCTGGACACCCCTCCTCCATCATGTGACGTGAGCCCCACGTCTCATACAGTGAATGTACAGCTGACAGACTCACAGACAAACCCGATTTGCAAAGCTTTGGGAATGCTTGTCTTTTGGATAGTCACTGTCAGTTCCGCAGAGATCTTGTGAAATCATGACGTTCCTCCCTTCCATAATGAGCTTCATCCCAAAATATCCCAGCAGCATATAAATTATTCGTTGAGATAACTTCTTCCTGTATGGGCAACTGTATACCTTTTCCCACACTGTGGGCCCCTTGTGTGAGAGCATTCACTCAGCCAAACCTGTTTTAATAGTCCAGTCTACATAAAGTTAGTCCCCCACAGTTATCCTTATTGACAGGAAAGGAGCCCTGAGCAGGAGGCACTGAGCAGAGAGACAGCTTGCCTGCTCTTACTGATAAACAGGTCTGGGTGGCCCTGAATTCCCTAGCAGCAGACTCAGGAAGGTGTCACCTGCTGGCTTTTGCTCTGCCCTAGCAAGCTATTAATATTCTGTGCTTGCTTACCTTCTCCTTTCATTTGACACAAGGTCTTGGTCTAGGAAATTAACTGTGTGCCCCTTTATCCCTAAAATATGCAGGAAAAAAAACTTTGGTTGCTAAACCAGCCCCAGAGAAAGAAATTCCTTCTCACCTGGGTGCCAGTGGATACAGCAACTGGGACAAGCTCCATCCTAACCCTCCCAGTATCTGCCAGGGAGCTTCACAGCCACGCCCCTTCTGAGACAGACTGCGCCTACCCTGTCAGTCTTTTATCCATCCTGTTAGCCCTAAGAAACGCATGCATTGTTATCTACCCGAGAATTGTTAACTACGTGCCTATGGGTACATGAACTGGAAACCTTGTGGAAAGGGACATCGAGGGACAGTGAGGGACATGGAGGAGGAGCATGGAAAGGGAAACCTAGCAGAGCATTATAGAGAGCACAGAAAGAAGAAATGGGAGCTGAAGAAAAGACTTCTGGGAGCTAAGGAAAACCAGTGAGCAGCATCAAATGAGAACCATCGAAAGAGGAGCATCAAGAGAGCATAGAAAGAAATGGGAGCTGATGAAAGACTTAGGTGAGCTAATNTTCATCCCAAAATATCCCAGCAGCATATAAATTATTCGTTGAGATAACTTCTTCCTGTATGGGCAACTGTATACCTTTTCCCACACTGTGGGCCCCTTGTGTGAGAGCATTCACTCAGCCAAACCTGTTTTAATAGTCCAGTCTACATAAAGTTAGTCCCCCACAGTTATCCTTATTGACAGGAAAGGAGCCCTGAGCAGGAGGCACTGAGCAGAGAGACAGCTTGCCTGCTCTTACTGATAAACAGGTCTGGGTGGCCCTGAATTCCCTAGCAGCAGACTCAGGAAGGTGTCACCTGCTGGCTTTTGCTCTGCCCTAGCAAGCTATTAATATTCTGTGCTTGCTTACCTTCTCCTTTCATTTGACACAAGGTCTTGGTCTAGGAAATTAACTGTGTGCCCCTTTATCCCTAAAATATGCAGGAAAAAAAACTTTGGTTGCTAAACCAGCCCCAGAGAAAGAAATTCCTTCTCACCTGGGTGCCAGTGGATACAGCAACTGGGACAAGCTCCATCCTAACCCTCCCAGTATCTGCCAGGGAGCTTCACAGCCACGCCCCTTCTGAGACAGACTGCGCCTACCCTGTCAGTCTTTTATCCATCCTGTTAGCCCTAAGAAACGCATGCATTGTTATCTACCCGAGAATTGTTAACTACGTGCCTATGGGTACATGAACTGGAAACCTTGTGGAAAGGGACATCGAGGGACAGTGAGGGACATGGAGGAGGAGCATGGAAAGGGAAACCTAGCAGAGCATTATAGAGAGCACAGAAAGAAGAAATGGGAGCTGAAGAAAAGACTTCTGGGAGCTAAGGAAAACCAGTGAGCAGCATCAAATGAGAACCATCGAAAGAGGAGCATCAAGAGAGCATAGAAAGAAATGGGAGCTGATGAAAGACTTAGGTGAGCTAATTTATTTTGTTTACCCTCAGACCTTATTAGTCAGGGTTTTGCCTTAGCAATCCTTCTGAATGAGGTTTGATGGGGCTTAACCCCAACATAAACCTTGACAATCACATACATAGGAAATGATGCTAGGTTCAGGAAAAACCAGGAACAGAAAAAAGGCTGGTTTTGACCTCAGCATCCTGATCAGGCTCCCTTGGACTCCGCTGCCCCATCCACCAGTTCCTGAAGTCATTCTCCTGCTGTGCTTCTCTGCTGCAGGCTCTGTGGGTGTGAGGAGGAGCATGGAGTTGGTTACTCCAATAGCAGGCTTGCCAGTATTGCACCAGCCACTGAGTAGTGCGGCACGTAGGAACCACAGCTGAGGAAGCCCTGATGACAACCCTCCCCCAGTTCCCGCAGCACCTTCTAGCTCTGTGCACACTCCATAGCAGGGAGGACGCTTCCAGCTCAGTTCCCACTTGGTGTCTCTATGTCCTGTAATTAGAGTGTGTGGTGTCGTCAGCAACTGGTCTTGTTACCTGGTTCTTGTGGGCAACCAGGGACACTGGCAATTCCTGTGTTGTTTCTGGGGCCCCTCTGAGGTGCCATTTTAATAGCTCCTGGTTTGGGGAATAGACTTTTGCAGAGAACATCTCATTGTGTAGCTCTGGCTGGCTTGGAACTTGCTATACTGCGTAGACCAGGCTGGCCTCAAACTCGCAGAGATCTGCTGTCTCCATTCCTAAGTCTGCATTTTTTATTTGGAGGGATTTTTTTCATCCCCATCACCCACTGTTTGATTGGACTGTTTGCTTTCTTGGTGTCTGGTTTTTGAGTTCACGTGCACTCCAGATATTCATCTCCATCTGTTGGAAAGCTGCAGGCAAAGACGTTCTGTAGGCTCCTCTCCACCCTGGTAACTGCTTCCTATGCTGTTCAGAAGGCCGTGAATTCCATGAGGCTCCACTCTTATTTCCTTAGCATCTAGTGTCCTATACAGAGAGTGCTCCTCTGCCTCTCTCTAAAGGTGATCCCCTGCTTCTCCTTCTAGTGTCCTCAGAGTTCCGGGTCTCACACTGGAGTGTCTGGTGCATTGGGGGCGGGTTTGAGAGCTGAGTGAGAGATGGGCACTGAGCTTCATTCTTCTGCACGAGGCACCGTTTTCTCAGCACATTTGATGAAGATGTTTTCTCTTCTCCACTGTGTAGCTTTGGCACCTTGTCGAAAGTCAGATGACTGGAAACTGAGGAACGATGCAGAGGTTAACAGTGCTCACGGCCCTTGTAGACGACCTGGGTTCTAAACCCAGCACATTCGTGATGGCTCCCAGGCATCTATAAGTCCAGTTCCAGGGAATCTGAAGCCTCTCCTGACCTTGTAGGGAACTAGACACACATGTAGTCACATACATACATACATGAAGAATGCTCACACACATACAGCTTTTGTTCAGGTACTATGCTGTTTTTGCTCTTATGACTGTAGATTGAAGAGTTTCTGCACCCCAATAAACCTCTCCTCTGATGCAATAATCCAAATCAGACCAAATCAAACTGAATTAGAAAAGGCCCAGGTTTAATGGATATCAGTGCTCCTGGGTGGCATTCCAGGCCCCAGAGAGGAGACCGGAAAGGAAGACTGAAAAACCACGTGTTTGTTCCCTGGGGGGCAGTTTGAATACCCTGTGGGAGTGGTCTTGAGCATCTCTGGGGAGGGGTCACCGTTTGGTGGGCTTTCTCAGAGGTGGAGTCTGAACTGGGGCACCTCTCAGGAGAGGAGACTTGGGATGGAACTTCATCCCAAACCTTCCAGACTTTTTGGATATATGGAAGCCAGGGGTTGGGTGAGGCCTTAATTCTGACATTCCAGACTCTTTAGGCATAGGGTACTGGCTCAAGTCAGGCTACTTTCTTCAGGTATGGGACAATGTGGGGGAGGAGAGAGTTGGGAGTTGGTGGGCTCATGCTCAGCGGGAGGTTCCCTTGGAGAGATACCTAGTTAACTGCCATCTTGGAGACCTCAAGCATCTGTTCCTTGAGGGATGAGAAGGCTTGCTGCTAGGAGAAAAAACCAGATTGTTATTACCAGCCCTGTGAATGGTGCTAGCCATAGGAAGGGTGATTAACTGCCAGAGAGAATGGGACAGAGAACTGCCCTTGTTGCAGAGGAGTCTCGGGTGAATAAGTGAGACACGAGAGCCAATATGCCCTTTAAAACCAGATTTCAGTTGTTGGGTAGGTGTCCATTGGAGCCTGGAGAGGTGGTACCAACGGTGAAGGCCCAGGAGCTGGTGTGGGTGCTGACATCATTTGGAGAGCCCTCTCTAAATTGGTCTTGACCCAGGCACGAGGAGTGACCTGTAACCTATGATCAAAAGTGGGTGAGGGCAGCCGGAAGAGTCAGAGCCGCTAAAACTTGGGCTTTTGAAAACCAAAGCCCAGCACAGTGACACCTGACCTAAAACAAGGCCACCCAGTCCAACAAGGCCACACCTCCTAATTCCTCTCAAGCAGTGTCATTCCCTGACGTCCAATCATTCGCATGTATGAGCCTATGGGAACATTTTTTATTGAAACCACTACATTCCATTCCTCGGGCACCATAGGCTTGTAGCAATATCACAATGAAAAATGCATTTAGTCCAACTTCAAAAGCCCCAGAGTCTATAACAGTCTCAACATCGTCTAAAAGTCCAAAGTTCAAAGTCTCTTCTGTGACTCATGGCAACCTCTTAACTGCAATCCCCTTGTAAAATCAAATAAAGAGCAGATCACATATTCCCACCTACAGTGGCACCAGGTGTACATCACTGTTCCAGGAGGGAGAAAGGTGAGCACAATGAGGAAACACAGGACCAAAGCAAGACCAGAATCCAGAGGGGCAAACTCCACACTCTGCATGTCCATGTCTGATGTCAGAACGCTCTTCAGATCTCCAGCTCCTTCAGCTCTGTTGACTGTGACACATTTCTCTCTCTTGTGATGGTTCCACAGAGGTTTTGTACCTGTCCTTGAGAGGTGTCCCATGACTGTGCCCCCTCTTCATACAATGGCCCCTCTGGGCTTCCATGCAGGGACACATCTAACACACACAGCATCCTCAGCAGCTTTCCTTAGCCACAGAGAGAGTTTCCACAACCCTTGGATGACTTCCTCCATGGAAAGGACAGCATTTTGTGCGTATTGGAGTAGATGCTTATTCTGGTTATGGATTTTCTTTCCTGCACTTAATGATGCATTTTCCAAAACCACCATCCTTGGACTTACAGCATGCCTTACCCACTGCCATGGTGTTCCACACAGTATCGCTTCTGATCAAGGAACTCACGTCACTACAGAGAAATGGACAGTGGGCCTGTGATCATGGAGTCTACTAGTTTTGCCACACTCATCACCATCCTGACACTGCTGGCCTGATAGAGATGGAACGGCCTTTAGGAGACACAGTTACAGAGTCAATTAGGTGACAGCAGCCTGGAGGGCTGAGGCAGGGTCTCCAGAAGGTGGTGTAGGCTTTGAATCAGTGTCCAATATGTGGTACAGTTTCTCCAGTAGCCAGGATCCATGAGTCCAGGAATCGAGGGCTGGAAAAGGGAACAACAGTTCAACTCACCGTCACCCCCAGTGACCCACTAGGAGAATTTTTGGTTCCTGTTCCTGTATCTTTTGTTCTGCTGGCCTAGAAGTTTTGGTTCCAGAGTGAGGAGAGCTCCTGCCACGGTCCACAACAAACATTCCACTAAACTCAAACTTCCCCAGGCCACTTTGGGCTTCGGATGTCCTTTAGCCAACAGGCTTAGAAAGGAACAATAGTCTTAGGAGGGGTGGTTGACCCATATGACCAAGGGGAAATTGGTTTGCTTCTCCTCAATGAAGATAAGAAAGATTACGTTGCCAGGAAATGGTGGTGCACCCCTTTAGTCCCACCACTCAGGAGGCAGAGGCAGATGAATCTCTGAGTTTGTGGCCAGCCTGGTCTACAGTATGAGTTTCAGGACAGGCTAGGGCTACACAGAGAAACCCTGCCTCGCAAAGCAAAATGTCTTAGTTAGCGTTCTATTGCTGTGAAGAGACACCATGACCATGGCAACTCTTTTGCTTTGTTTTGGTTTTGTTTTTGTTTTCTGCAGACAGGGTTTCTCTCTGAAACAGTCCTAGTTATCCTGGAACTCACTTTGCAGACCAGGCTGGCCTCGAACTCAGGGAGATCTGCCTGCCTCTGCCTCTCGAGTGCTGGCATTAAAGGTATGTGCCGCCATTGCCCAGCTACCGTAGTAACTCTTATGAAGGAAGCCATTTAAATGGACTCAGTTTCAGAGGTTTAGCCTATTATCATCATGGCAGGCAGAGTACAGGTAAACACGGTGCTGGAGAAAGACCTGAGAGTTTTCCATCTCGAGCCCCGGGCCGCAGGACATGATCTGTGTCTACACTGACAGTGGCTTGAGTATAGGGGACATCAAAGCTCAATCAACCAAGACAGAAACACAACTACACACCTGGAGAAGGGTCCTTGTGAAGACATCCCCTCCATTCTCTGACTGCTGGGATCCAAGTCCCATCCCCACCTCTGTCGGGTGATGAGTCTGTCCTGTGTCCTCTCCTGTGCTTTACAATAGCAGGCAGAGCCCAGGCTGGGTGAGCACCGAGGGGGATGGTGCTGAGTCATCATAATCCTGAGTCACACTCCTGAACACCAGGCACTCTAATATTGAAATCTGTGAAGAGCAAACTCTCCCAAGTCTAAAACCCCAAACTTGTAGTCCTCCATGTAAAGTTAAAATACCAAATGTTTAAATTTGCAAAACCAAAATCTCCATGAGCACAGTTCCCATGGTTGGGAGGATATCACTGTAAGAAGACAGAAAGCCAAGTTCTAGAAAAGCCCTGGCCACACAGGCCGGCTCCAGTGAAAACCTTATAAATACACATCTTCCTCAAACTGGCGTTATCTTCCAGCTGATGAAACCCCAGAACCTCGAATGAACTAAAACTTCACTTGTCTGAAGACCCTGGGGAAGTTAGTGTTGGCTGAAGAACAGCTGAGTCCAGAGCAGGACCCGTGTGCAACCTT
>LOEQ01002009.1:482888-493358 GCA_001685075.1 Bramus lutescens | reverse complement strand
AATTAGCTGTGGAAAATCAACTTGTGCATAATACACTAGACCTTAAACTAAGAATAGCAGCTACATGGTACTGTGTTTTAACAAAACTCCTTATTCCATGCCTTTAAAAGTGAATAAGAAATTATATCATCTTAGGAATATCTTATTTTATTTAATATTTTACTGTTAAAATATTTCTATAAAATTAGATAGACTTTAGATTATCTGGAGCCTAAGATAGTGAGTTTTTGAATTTAAAGTACTAGATGAATTTTGAAAATAATTAGAATTAAAGATATCTCAACAATTCTTCATATGAGTCAACCTGATGAAAAGGTTGATGGTGAGTACATTCTGGTTTTGGACAATAAAACATACTCAGGACTATTACCCTTAAATAATGAATACTTAACAATATTCATGAGTTTATGAGTGGTTCCTTCACTCTCTAGATCACTTTCTTGCCTGTATTCTGCTCCATGGACACCTTCAGTCAGCTCCATTAGTTCTTTTTTTAATTGACCAATGGACTACATGAGAAGTTTTCTCACAGTAGTTTAGTATTCCAAAAAGCAATGGAAAACTTCAAGGCTTCAGGAGAATTAATAGAGATACAGTCATATCAATATGATGCTATTGGATTCCAGTGTCAGAAATGATATGATTCCAGTGAATGAAGTCAGGACAAAAGAAATGAAAGAAAGAAAAGTTTACTGAGAAGTAAAGTGATTTCTCCCTGTAGCAAGGAGGGGTCTCAAAGGTGAATTGCCAAGTAGCATTCTGGATGGGATGGTCTTTTAAATCTAGGGGAAGGTACAATATGGTCCTATTGGCATGTAAATTAGGTATTTAGCTTGTATGAACCTTATTATGTGAGTTCCTTTAGTAATTTCATCATGTGTGCATGGGGTTGTGAGGGACGGTTACACACTCATGAGTGTAATTGCCTGTGGAGCCCAGAAGAAGGTGCTGGGTTTCCCTAGAGATGAAGTTATAAGTAGTTCTAACTAGCACACTGTAGGTTATTGGACGCAACCCAGATCCTCTAGAAGAGTAATAAGGGCTCATAACCCAATCTTGGTTATTTCATTTCAATGTATGTTGGAAATTTTGACTAATTGAGAGGTCAGGTAAAATAGTGCCCAAGAATTGAGGTGAGAAGAAATTTAAAATATTACAGGCTTCTGAGTTATGGACAGTTTAATGAGTCGGGACATTTGGGATTATGGTTCCACAGCTTCTTTGGTGTAGTATCCATTGTAAGACCCAGTGTTCTTAGAGCTTAAGCAGGACATACAGACATTTTGTTTTCCTGACTACTGCAGATAGAATGGTGGCAACCTTACTCCTAATTACATCCGTCAACAACATTTGTTTGCCAAATGAATATGCAGAGTCATCCTAGCTTCAGGACGATGAAGAACAGCACCCATTATTTGGCTGAATAATCTATAAAGTTACTCTGCAAAGGCACTTCATACAAGGAGGGATGGTAAATTATGTCATCTTTGCAATCAATCTGCCACAGTATTTTTCTGCACATAGACACATATATCGCACACATATTTTAGAATAAATTAAATGGATGTTGAAATAGATGAGACATATCTAAATTTCAAAGTGTCATTAAAACAGATTATTTCTATAATATGTGTGGAAAGATGTCAGCACATTGACATTTCAGGTTAAGATAATAATTAGGCAGCCCTGTGATATATTAAATGGACATATTCAAACATGCTTATTTATAAAAGAGTGTCAACTTAAAGAGACAGTTCTGGTGGCAGCACAGAAGGCTTTTTTCTCAGCTCTGTTCAGTTTAATATTTAGCACCATTTATCAATGACTTGTATGAAAACATAATTACTTAAATAAATGTTGACACAAAGCTGGAGGGAACAGATAGTATTGTGTATGATAGTAGGCCAATGTAAAAACGTTCTCAACCAGATGAAAAAAGAATGAAATAAAAAGCACTAACTTTACATGGATGGTCATAAATTACAAGGATAAAATAAAAATTCCAAATGTCAGGGACAATAATGACAGCATGATTTGTCTAGCATGAATGAGTTTCTGAGTTTGATTTTCAGCTTTGAAAAAGAATATCCTTAAATATCTGACTATTTTCAGATTTGTTTGGGTGAGCATTGCAATTGAGAAAAATATATGCAGTTTGCATAGTGACATTGGTAACTGTAGGTCAAAGTCTATAAAACAGAGTGTATTCTAAAATAATTCGTTTTGCACTTTTGTGTTCACTTATGGGATCACCTCATATTTAAGTTTCTATAATGAGAAATACTACATATAGCATTATCATGTAATTTGATTTTCAGTTAGTTCCCCAGTGCCATTTGAAGTTCAGTTTCCTTGGTTGTACAAATTCTCAGCAATCAGGGGGAATGAATTAAAAGTAGGTAATTGTATGGGTCAAATAGCAGATGCTGCATGTGGTGTTGAAGTCCCTTCTTATAATAGAAATAAATGTACCTGCAATGCAAACTTGTGGAACTGAGCTTGTATTTAATGAACCAATGAAAAAAAGTCAGAGTTGGTGGTGTAAGCCTGGGACTTCAGCACTAAGCAGGGCATGCAGGGACAGATTGGACGTTCCCTGGGGCTCACTGGCAAGTGCTATTGGCAAAATCAATGAGTTTCAAGTTTAATGAAAGACATTGTGTCAAAATAAAGGTGGATAATGATTCAAGAGTCTATATCTATACCTTGATCCTCTATATTCAAACATAAAAGATGAAAAATTATACAAGATTATAGTTTTGATATATGATTCATAAAAAATACAGGAAAAGCTGTCGTCAGTTTTATTTGTCAAGAAAGGACCATTTTCAAATTTGTGTGAATGGCTTTTCTTTTGTATTTGCATATATTTACATATTATCAAGAATTTAACAAGTGCACTTCTTGTGTGTTTTTCTTCATTTATATATTTTCAATTTTCACTCAAAGTCACCTTTATTATCCTTAATAAGTCATTTTACACTAACTCTTTTTATGTGTCTTTACTTTTTGTAGCACTATGTTTAGCCTAAGTCAATTTCTTTTTAAATGGAGAAAAGTCCAAATTATGTTGCTCTATTCATAATTTGCTTTATGAACAGATACATTTGCTATGCTAACCACCAAGATACTGCAAGTTTACACTGTTTGCTATTTCTGTCAAATTAGATTAATGACTTTCCTATAAATGTAGAACCTTTATAGCTTATAATTGTTTCAGTAAAACCGCTATTCAGTCAAGTCTGCACAAAGGGTTTTATAATTTTATATTTTTTTCTGGAACTCTGAACTCTAAGATGATCATAGGTCAGTCTTTCTTAATTGAGGCTGGAAATTTCACTCAAATATTGTCCCCTCGAGTAGGTCTTCACAACTTACACAAAGGCTTTCTAAATTCTATTGCACTTTTACATCCTTAAATCTTTTATGAATGATCTAGTAATCGGAGGCTGTGGGTTTCAAAATGGACTTAACATCTAAAGTGTGCCCTCCAAATTAGCACATGACCAGTCTCTCTTCCGTCTGCCCAGTGTGCAGCTGACATGAAGCAGAGCCTTGACACCAATGTGTGTGTGGCCAATGGTTTCATGGAAAATTGGAGAAGAGGGGAGTTGTGTTTGTATTGTCTAGTAAAGTGATTTTACATCAGCCAGCTTTTCTTAATAAAGGGTAACTTGAACCCCAAACTGAGGGAGCAAACATAATGATTAAAACCATTTTATAGTAAGTGCTATTGTCTTTGTTTCACTGTTAGGCTTCCTAACAAGGACCACACAAGTTTCATGAAAGACAATTGTGAGAATCAACAGCCCTCTGTGCACAGCAGAGCACAGATATCATGAAAGGTCTTGGATTAGGTCATTTTTCATTTTTCTCCAAATTGAAAAGGCATGCTAAATTTTTGTGATTAACCCTAAATTCATCCATCTCAACAGTGCTTCTCTTGTAGCATCTTGTTCATTCTCTGAGTGTCTCTAAACTTGTAGCAAAATAAGAAGATTAGAATTTTCACTCCCTAGCCAAACTGAAGATCTTTGAAATAAAAAAGGAAACATCCAACTTAAAGTGCATAGAATTTTGTTGTGTAATTATATGTACTATTGATTACCTATTGATTTTGTAACATATTCTTCTTTCCCTCCATTAACCAAATATGCAGCCACAGAGATCTCTTTATGTCTTTACGATTGCTGTTTTGTAGAAAATCTATAATATTTATGGATTTAGACAAAGTTTTGAATATCATTTATAGTTACAAAACATGGTTGTATTGATAATGTTACTATTTAGAATTGTATCTTACAATTATACTCTTGATTCTTTCCATAAAACACTGATTTCTTGGAGATGTTTACAGTTAATATGTGGGGTTTAGTTTAATAAGTAAAAATCTCTCTATGATGAAGCCTTAAAATGAATTATTCTGTCTATATCCTTTCTTCATCTATTAGTACAGAGTGAAGACCTGTAGGATGAAATAAGAACAAGGAAAGTACAGGGCCCCAAGCAGTTAGTAATAGAGATATTAAAGCTTCTCTGGAGGACACAATAGGTGCAAACAAGGTAGAGAAAAAAGAAGCTCACTAAAATCCACAGGAGAAAACTGTGTTTCAAGTTTAATTACCATTCAGCATATGCAGATTTAAGAAATAATATCAGTGATTTGCAAAAAACAAAGTTGCAAGAGAAAACTAGATGAGCACTCCATCCAAGTTGACCTAAATACTCTCTATTACGACTCTCCTCGTGAGATTAAAGGTTATTTTTGTTACTAACTATAAAAATAGCTAAACATATTTTATATATTTTAATACTTCTGCTTTGATAATAACTCAAAAATCAAATATTTCAAAAGTTATATAATAAGGTGATAAAATCCGATGTGATTATCTCATTTAAATCTCGGTGTAATATGAATGTGTTTTCATCATGTCAAATCACCACATTTTAGAACAGCAAGCTGACAACTTCAAGAAAGATCTTTTAAATCTCTTTGACTGCTGTTGATACTTAAAATATAGTGATAAAATTCTCAGACTTGAAACATGTTTGCCAACACTTCCACATTTAAAAGAAAATAGACTTCCAAAAACAGAGATTTGGTAAACCAAGGGAGTAATTCAAACCACTCTTGTAGAAGAAGAGCAGGTGAGAATGTAGGAAGACATTCCTTGCCCACTGTACCTGAAAGGTGAGCTAGTAACAACTGGAACAGTTCTTGAAAAACTTTAACATCAGAGCTGACATATAAGTGGCTGTCCTGTCCCTTGGTATATATCCAAGGAGAGGATATAAGGATGTAGAAGAGACATCTGGATTCTCATGTTCATTGCAGCATTATTCACTAAAGTCAAGACAGGGAGACAGTCTTTGAGGCACTTAACCAATAAACAGATTAAAACATGATATACTCATGAATGCAGAATGTTCTATCACAAAAAGAACAGTTTTCTGTTGTTGTTGGTTTTTTCTTTCTTGTCATTTAAGACCAGGCTGACAGAAAAGGAAATAACCAAACCAATTGAAATAAACTAAGCACAGAAAAGCAAATATTGCTTCATTTGCACATATAACCTAAACGCCGAAGAGAGAATGGTGGTTACCAGATGCTCGGAATGTAACTCAGCAAGAATTGGGGGATATGTTGGTCCATGATACTGTGTTTCAATCAGATAAGAGCAAATGTACCTGTGTGCTATTACACAGTACGGTGACTAGGTAAAAGTTACAGCACTTTAAAAAAAGTTAGAAAAAAGGAGTTTTGCAACTTGCACCATAGATTAGGGTAAACTTAGAGTAAGATGTACAAATTTGTCTTCAGTTATCAATTAGATATAATATTTTAAAGGCCTACAGGTGTTGGCTCAGGGTAAAATACAATTATTGTTAAGAAGCATTTTATTCAGTTCACAGTACTGAATAAGGAAAATTGAATATTTGTATTATGCAACAAAATTCACTGTTTCTTATTTTATCATAATTTTCAGAAATGTTTAAAATATTTAAATGTTTAAAATATTATACAGCTTAATACAGACATATCTCTGGCCATTCCTCTTTATAGATCATAACCTTTCTTATTTTACATCTTTAATTATGGTGAGTTTGTGGCTTGATTCTTACATTGTACCATAGGTCTACTAAAGATGGTAATGCTGGTGTTCTCTCTTTCTTCACAGCTCAAGGCACATTTTACTCCTATATCCTATATTTCAAAATGCTTATTCAAAATTAGTAACATTAACCAGCTTAAGAGTTTAGGAATTTTATTTTTATGGAAGCATCAATATTAAACCTAGATTTTATCTTACTGGAAAATAGATAACACTACATTCAGAACACTAATAAATTGACATGATTTACTTTTTCACAGGGTTGCCATTTTCATAGTGGTAAAACAAAAAAGTCGAAAAGTTGATTTACACATATTTCATTCAAATAATCCTTTGAAAAGTTGGGAAAACCATGACAATAAAATAATAGAATATGTTCTTTTAAGTTGGTTGATATCACAGGCAAGGAATGTTGCTCAGTTGGGCCAATTGTACATGTAGAGAACTTCATCAGCAAATGAAATGTGTCTCAATAAAAATAACTACCAGCCAGCAAAATGACTTCCCATGCCCTGATTAAAACAAGATATTTCTTTAAGAAAAGTTATCACAGTAGAAAATTCTTCAGAAAGGGTGATGTTCCTGTAGCACAATTAAAAACCTAAAGACAGATGTTGGTGTTCAACCTTAAGGTAAGAAAAGCAAAACAGCTTGCCGCTAACTCTTACCTCTACCTCAATTCATAATGGTGTTTATGCCTCCTGAAACCTCAGAATGAGACTGTGTTTGAGAGCTGTCTCCACTACTCTTATATTCCTCACTAGGATTGGGATTAAAGCCATGTAACATACCACCCAGTTTCTATGACAAACTTATGTGGCTACTAGGATTAAAGGTGGATGGTGATGTGGGATTCCCCTTTGTACGTTGTGAATATGTTTTATTACCATTGGTTAATAAAGAAACTGCTTTGATTCTATGGCAGCTCAGAATAGAGCAAGGCAGAAATTGCAAACAGAGATAGAGAAAAGAAGGTGGAGTCAGGCAGACGTTGAACAGAACCTTACCGGTAGGCCACAGCCACATGGCAAGACATAGATTAATAGAAATGGCTTAATTTAAGAGTTAGTTAATAAGAATCCTGAGCTAATAGACTGAACAGTATTTTAATTACTATAGTTTCTGTGTGATTATTTTGGGTCTGGGTGGCTAAGAAAAACCAGCAGTCTCTGCCTACAAATTGACACACCAACATGATATGACTACATGACACAAAACCGGAGAGAGCTTAAAAAGGAATTCTAAACACATACACAGACAGATAGAGTTTAGCACAATTTCTTGGTAGCTACACTATTTATTTATCTATTTATTTATTCATTCATTCATTCATTCATTCATTCATTTATTTATTTATNGATGGTCTCTGTTTGCTGGCAGCAACTAACGGCATGGTGGCTCCCTAAGAGAGGTCTTCCTGACTCAATATTGATAGGGAAGGCTGCATAACTTCTTTAAGGGAGTGCTTCCTGATTTGTGCTAGTTGCAAGACAGCTCTGGGTCTTTCAGGAGACTGAGCACTTAAGTAGGGTCTGTGATCAGTGTATTACAAATTATTTAATGCTGACATAGATCCACTATGACCCTGGAACTGTAGCAGTATGCATGGCTCTCAGAAGCAGTGAACTTGCCTCTGCCATGTTGTACTGGCCAGAGTTAACAGGTAGGGTCACATAGTTGGTCCTAGCCATGCCTGTTTAACTTTAAAAAAAAAAACTCATGTTAAGAAAATAATTACAGATATGCTTGTAATAAATACAGACAAATTCAGAGTGAAAGACCTCTAAATGAGTCTAAATGTTTGATGAATGTACATAGATTAGAAGAGAGAGGAAAAAAAGTACAGACAGTTATGATATAAAAGAAAACAGACAGTCATAGATTAAAGGAGTAAAGATAATAAAATAAATATTAAACTTGAAAGAAACTAATAGAGTAAGGAAAATAAGCCATGTAAAGATGGAATATACACAGAGAGTTTGGATTATATATGTTATTGTATTTTCTTTGAATTTTATGACTATGATTGAGCTAAGTACTGAAAGATATTTTATTGTACAGGCTTTCAAGATAAACCAACAATATATTTTAAAGGTATCTTGACTTCAAAATTTGGGTTTAAGGATATGTTGCTTTGGAAAAGGTTCTGCTTTTGTTTCCACAGAGGATGAAAATTTGTGGATTCCTTCCAGACTTATGCGGTTTGGTCGACCAAGACCCCTGAAAGGTTTCCATGAACCCCCTAAAATACTTTGCCCAGCAAAAAGCAGGAAGCAGTTGAAAAGAATTACACCTAAATTCCCTATATGATTGTTCATAAATGTTTGTTTACATTATAAAGGGGATATGATATAGAGATGAATACTTTGCATGTGTATGGATCTTGGTCTATTGATCCAAATTTAAGGTCAATTTTGTTATATGTGTTTCTACTCTTGTTTAAGGTATGGTGTGTGTGCAGCTCTTCTAAAAATGTAATATATAGTTTAAAATACGGATTAATAGATAGTCATTTATAATAGTCAAACTTGTAGTCATGTTAGTTAGGTTTTCTACTATACATGGATGTATTTCAGATGGATGGGTACTCTTTAAATCTTTCAAATACATAGAGAATATGGCATTTAAAATGTTTTAAGAACTTAGATATTTTCAACAGAGAGACAATTCTGCTTCTGGAAGCACTAATAACTTCAGAGAGGTTGATAGGCATTGACAAAACTCATTATGGAATTTACCTTCAATGTGACAAGGCTAGACATTTGAGCAGAAACTGCTCGTGCTTGGATTGCTCCATGGTATACTGTATAAACTAGACATGCAGGACCCATAGAAAAATGACTGCTGAAGATGCTTAAAGAAGGTGAGACAGTCCTTCTGGGTTCCTGCTTCATGGAAGAGTCTGCCAGACATTCTTCAGGATACAGAATAAATTGCCAATACATGAGAAACAGTCTTTCAAATTTTCTGCTTCATGGAAAAGTCTTCCAGATACTATGGGCCTGTAGGATGAAGGTAGATGCCCCAATATTACAGAAGAACTTTGGGTGACTGTCCAGGCAGCAAGATATCTCTGTCAATTCTAGAGTTTTGAAAGTTGCTTAAAATGTACTTCCTGTTACCTTAGGTAATATTATATCCTTCTGGAGTCTTTGATGGAGTTGAAGAAAGATAGCTATAATTATAAAAGATAGATTAGATATAAAACTTTAGACTCACAAAGATAGGATAAATGATAGAGTATTTTTCTTAATTTGCCAAATGTAGATGGACTACATATAGTAACTATAATTCTTTCATGATAACTTATTTTTTGTATGTAATCTTGCTATATTAAAGTTAAAACCTTCCTTTTATTTAGACAGAAAAGGGGAGGTGATGTAGGAGTCCCCTCTGTATGCTGTGAATATGTTTTATTACCACTGGTGAATAAAGTATCTGCTTTAGGCCTATGGCAGTGCAGAATAGAGCAAGGTAGGAATTCCAAGCAGAGATAGAAGAGGAAAGAATGTGGAGTCAGGGAGCCGCTATGTAGCCACATAAGGAGACTGATGCTAGATGAAAAATTATCTGCAGGCCACAGCCATGTGGTAACATACAGAATAAAGAAATGTGGCAATTTAAGATTCATAGTTAGTAAATAAGAAGTCTGATCAATAAGACGAGCAGTGTTTTAACTAATTTAGTTTCTGGGTGATTATTTTGGGTCTGGGCAGCCAGGGAAAGATGTCCAGCCTCTGCCTGCCATATGTGTTGCCATTACCTGGTCTGTAAGGCTGATCAGTGGGGCTGTTTTACTTTCTGATCTTCAGATAAGCATTATTTATTAGAATGCAAATAAAATATCAGTACATGTTGCCTCTTAGATTTTGTAGTTGCACAGAGAAAATGCTGGCTAATCAGCAGCTCCCAGGGAATGAGGAAGCTTCACAACAGAATTGAACATGCTCCTTATAGAATTGTAAAATATTTCTTGCACTCCAAAACACAAAAGTTTGTACGTTTGATTTAGCTTTGGATATTTGAACAAAATGCTGTTAAATATGTAATAGACAGCCTTGGGATTCTAGCAGTGAGTCAGTGGAAAGAGTATATCTAATTTCAAAGCGTTCTCCCTGAAAACCAAACTTTCATTAGTGGACTAAGTATGCATGATTACAGCTTGTATGTTTGTTCATTTGGAGGCAGTAGTACTATGGTATATCCAAATTTGAGAATTGCTGGGTGTGGTGGTGCATGCTTTTAAACACAGTGCTGGGGAGGCAGAACCATGCACATCTCTGTGAACTCCAGGTCATCCTAGGCTACATAGTTCACTTTGTTAGAACAAATAAATAAGAGAGACAGACAGATAGAT